>CAWUFW010017298.1:0-268997 GCA_963921515.1 Calotriton arnoldi
GTAGTTGTGCCTCATAATGATGTATGTTGGGATCTTGAGTGTGTTCAATGCCGCATATGTGGGGTGACTGACAATCTTGCTTACTTCTCCTCTGCACTGCAGGGCTCCTGCTGTCCATCGGCCATTCCCAGACCTGGCAACGATGGTGGAACGGGACAGCATCCGACGGTACCGCTTCACCAGGCAGCTGATTGAGGATTTGGCAGTGCAGTTGTCCCCACATTTGCAGCCTGGCCGGCCGTATCCTACAGCGCTGACCCCCAAGGTGAAGGTGATGGCAGCCCTACACTTCTTTGCCACCGGTACCTTCCAACATACTGTGGCGACTGCTGGTGGGATGTCACAGACCATGTTCAGCCGTGTGCTCCGCGATGTTTTGGCGGCAATGTTGCTCTTCCTGAACCGGTACATCTATTTCCCTAGACTGCGACGACTCACTGACGTGAAGAGTGACTTTTATGCCCTGGGGAGGATGCCGCATGTAATTGGCTCCATTGATGGGACACATGTGGCTTTGGTACCACCACAGGCCCAGGAGCAGGCCTACAGGAACCGCAAGCACTACCACTCGGTCAATGCACTGGTGGTGTGTCTTGCAGACATGACTCATCACACACGTGTGTGCCCGTTTCCCTGGTTCAGCACACGATGCCTTTGTGATGAGGAGTAGTCGCATCCCCAGGATGATGGCACAGATGCAGAACCAGCGTGCCTGGCTTGTCGGTGTGTACTGACTTTGTGCCATTGTGTGTGATCTGATCTGTAGTAATCCGCCCACTTTTCCAAGTCAGCTAATGTGCACTTGTCTGTCCGTAGGTGACTCGGGATACCCTAACATGCCGTGGTTGCTGACACCCCTCAGGAACCCTGTGACACCTGCCCAGATGCGCTACAATGAGGCACATGGTCGGACCAGGAGAGTGATTGAGCGGACCTTTGGTCTCCTGAAGAGCCGCTTCCGCTGCCTGGACAAGACCGGAGGGTCCCTCCCATATGCCCCTGCGAAAGTGTGCAAGATTATCATCGTCTGCTGCATGCTCCACAACCTGGCAGTGCGGAAGGAGTTGCCTCTCATCCAGGATGACAATGACCAACATCCGCCACCTGTGGAGGATCCTGGCCTGGACCACGATGCCAGTGACGATGATGATGATGATGATGGTGATGGTGATGTCCGCACACAGCTCATCACCAACTTCTTTAGCTGAATGTGAGTATCCTGAGGTGTCATGTCAATGATGTGAGTTGGCATGATGTGTGGGTGGTGCTCTGGTGCTGTTGGAGTGTGTCCATGGGCTACTTGACTGGATGTGTGTTGCGATGTGTGGTGACAGGTGGGCTGTACTCCCCAACAGTGTTGACATGCTAACTTGGTTCTGGGTGGGTATCTTGTAACATGTATTGTGCATGAGTTTTGCTGTTCTGTCCTGTACTCCATTGCTTTTGACTGTGTGTCATTTCTGTCCTTCACAGGGTACTTTCAGATTCGTTTGGTCAACTGTGTCCACCGACGACGTGATTGCACATCCAGGCTGGTAGCTGTTGTGTCCCTACAGGTGATGTGCGCCACACCCATGGACTTCCTTCCGTCTACAGTTGTTGACTGTGTGCCCGCTACCAGGTGGGGTTACCTTGCATCTGTAGTGGTTACGGCATGTTGCAACTGTGTAATAAACCTGTGCTTCACTTTGTGATGTGCGTTGTCTGTGGTCACACATTTGACTGCCATTTGCTTACTGCACCTGTGGGCTACTTGACTACAACTGGGAATGGGTGTGGTGTCTGTGCATTGCACCGTCTTCCCTGGCAACATCAGTGTAGGCAATGAGTCAGATGGCCTAGGTGTGTATGTGTCGTGTAGCCCTGGTGGTGTGTCTCCCTCATGTGTGTCACGTTGCCTGTACTCACATACCTGTGTTGTCCTTGCTGTTGCAGTTCGCATACACAGTGTAATTTTGCAGTTCATCATCCCCATAACAGCACCCACGTTGGAATCACGACAGAGGCAAGTATGGTGTATTAGTGTGTTTATTGTGATACATTTGTGTTAATAGTGCATAGGATGGGTTGTGCTGTACATGAATCTTGCAATCCCAAGTTCCTAGGTGAATTGAAAGTCCGGGTAGACAGGATCCCCAGTATCGGGGCCACAGTTGTCTGACACATTGGTCCAACTTGTACTCCCATGCAATGTGTGGGAGTAGTGTTGCCGTCAACAGGGTGAACAGTCTGTGCACAAAGGCGAACATCCAGAACAGGTTCAGGCTTCCTGGGAGTTGCGCTTGGCCATCGGCCTCTCACTTTTCCCTCCTCGGACGACCCCTCTTCTTGGGGGGTGGCCCTCAAGTGCAGGCTGCTGCGGTGCAGGGACTCTCCGCCAGAGTCCTCCTCCCTCCCTGTGGCAGTTGCAGTTTGTTCGGCACCAGATGTTGTTGGCACACAGGGAGGTGTGGACTGGTTGCTGTTCATCTGGCGGAGGCATTGTAAAATGTCCCTGTGCACGCCGTCATCTCATGCAGTGCATCCCACTTGGACTCCACGCGGGACATGTGTGAGTCCACACGGGACATGTGTGACTCCACGTGGGACATGTGGGAGTCCAAGCGGGCATGATGGGCAGCCTGCTGCTGTTTAATGTCTCTGAGGAGCCCCACTACCTGGCTGAGCTCTCCGGTGCTGGACTGGTACGCATCAGCTATGCGTACCAGTTGTGGGTCGTCATGCACACCAGCAACGTCTGCAAGCAGCGACCTCTGTCTCCCACCCCTCCCACCACCCCTGCTGACATGTGCAGTGTGTGCAGTGGCACGCACAGATAACCCTGGTCCACCTGGGGGGTTGGTGGTGGTGGTGGTGGTGTCCATGGCCCCAGGTTGGTCCAGGGTCACTGTGCTGGTGTTGCTCCTTATTCTGTCCATGTCGGCAGGGATGGTATTCGTGGTGACAGTCGTTGTAGGGGTGGGTGCAGGGGGTGCAGCTGGTGGTCCTGCTGGTGCTGCAGCTGGTGGTCCTGCTGGTGCTGCATGTTGACTTGCACCGGATGTGCCAGGTTGTTCTTCATCGTCCGAGGAGGACAGAGGCTGTACGACGCCAGTGAGCTCGGCATCCTCTTGAGCCTGGGACTGGGACTCCTCAGCGTCTGCTGCTGTGTCCCCATCATCACCTGTTTTTGGGAGACACAAACAATGTATGTCATGTTTCTGCAGGCATCAATGGTTGACACACATGACAGTTGTGACTGTGCCTCTGGGTGCGGGCCTGTACATTGCATTGTCCTAAGTCGTCACAGTCAGGGGTTGATATTGGTGTGGCACATTGTCCTGCATTATTTGGGCATTTCTATGTATTTTCTGGGGTGTGAACATGGTCTGCATTGCTTGTGTTTGGTTGACAGTCGGCCCTCCTTCCCACCCACCCAGCTAGTCAGTTATCCCACCATGGAACGTGCTTGCGTTGCAGGAGTGTAAGTTGTCTCTCAGGATGTCAGTCAGTGGTGTCCTGCTGTTTGTTGGTGCACAGTTGGCAGCAGGGCCTTGTGCTCCCCACAGCAGTAGCCAGTGTCAGCCATCTTGTGAGTCCTTCTCCACTCCCTGTGATGTGAGCATGGTTCAGGGTGGTGTTGATGGGACAGTTGTGGGGGTGAGCTATGTCTGTGACTACGACTCCCATCATGCCATTGCCTCCACCCCACTTGCCAGCATTCCCATACTTACTTGCTTTTGTGTGGAGTTCAGTGGGTGTGGGTGTGAGGGCAATGGCAAGATGGCTGACAGTGGTGTCCTGCTGTTGGTTGGTGTGCAGTACCCAGCATGCCCTTGTGCTCCCCACGACACAGCAACAGTGTCAGACATCTTTGATGGGCCTTTCCACTCTCTGTGGGATGTGCATGCGTGAGTGTGAGCTTGCTGGGCCATGTGGTGGGGGATGTAGGGCTGTGACTACGACTCCCATCATGCTATTGCCTCCACCCCCTTCCCAGCATGCCCATGCTTCCTTCCTTTTGACTCTGCTTCCCTGTGGGGTGGGCTGGCTGTGCTGACAGGATGGCTGGGAGTGTTGTCCTGGCAGTTGTTTGGCTGAGAGTCCCAAGAGTGTCCCTGTGCTTCACACAACATAACCCAGGGTGGTGGTGCTTTGTGGGATCTTGTGTTAGGATGGAGGGCATTGCATTCTACCAGGTGGGTACTGTGGAGTTTGTGTTGGGGGGTGTGAGGGGAGGTGCTGGTGACTATAGTCAGTGCTGCAAGTCCCCCTTCCCACCCAGCCAGCCAGATATCCCACCATGGAACGTGCTTGCATTGCAGGGAGTGGAAGTTGTCTCTCAGGATGTCAGTCAGTGGTGTCCTGCTGTTTGTTGGTGCACAGTTGGCAGCAGGGCCTTGTGCTCCCCACAGCAGTAGCCAGTGTCAGCCATCTTGTGAGTCCTTCTCCACTCCCTGTGATGTGAGCATGGTTCAGGGTGGTGTTGATGGGCCAGTTGTGAGGCTGAGCAATGTCTGTGACTACGACTCCCATCATGCTATTGCCTCCACCCCCTTCCCAGCATGCCCATGCTTCCTTCCTTTTGACTCTGCTTCCCTGTGGGGTGGGCTGGCTGTGCTGACAGGATGGCTGGGAGTGTTGTCCTGGCAGTTGTTTGGCTAAGAGTTCCAAGAGTGTCCCTGTGCTTCACACAACATAACCCAGGGTGGTGGTGCTTTGTGGGATCTTGTGTTAGGATGGAGGGCATTGCATTCTACCAGGTGGGTACTGTGGAGTTTGTGTTGGGGGGTGTGAGGGGAGGTGCTGGTGACTATAGTCAGTGCTGCAAGTCCCCCTTCCCACCCAGCCAGCCAGATATCCCACCATGGAACGTGCTTGCATTGCAGGGAGTGTAAGTTGTCTCTCAGGATGTCAGTCAGTGGTGTCCTGCTGTTTGTTGGTGCACAGTTGGCAGCAGGGCCTTGTGCTCCCCACAGCAGTAGCCAGTGTCAGCCATCTTGTGAGTCCTTCTCCACTCCCTGTGATGTGAGCATGGTTCAGGGTGGTGTTGATGGGCCAGTTGTGAGGCTGAGCAATGTCTGTGACTACGACTCCCATCATGCTATTGCCTCCACCCCCTTCCCAGCATGCCCATGCTTCCTTCCTTTTGACTCTGCTTCCCTGTGGGGTGGGCTGGCTGTGCTGACAGGATGGCTGGGAGTGTTGTCCTGGCAGTTGTTTGGCTAAGAGTTCCAAGAGTGTCCCTGTGCTTCACACAACATAACCCAGGGTGGTGGTGCTTTGTGGGATCTTGTGTTAGGATGGAGGGCATTGCATTCTACCAGGTGGGTACTGTGGAGTTTGTGTTGGGGGGTGTGAGGGGAGGTGCTGGTGACTATAGTCAGTGCTGCAAGTCCCCCTTCCCACCCAGCCAGCCAGATATCCCACCATGGAACGTGCTTGCATTGCAGGGAGTGTAAGTTGTCTCTCAGGATGTCAGTCAGTGGTGTCCTGCTGTTTGTTGGTGCACAGTTGGCAGCAGGGCCTTGTGCTCCCCACAGCAGTAGCCAGTGTCAGCCATCTTGTGAGTCCTTCTCCACTCCCTGTGATGTGAGCATGGTTCAGGGTGGTGTTGATGGGCCAGTTGTGAGGCTGAGCAATGTCTGTGACTACGACTCCCATCATGCTATTGCCTCCACCCCCTTCCCAGCATGCCCATGCTTCTTTCCTTTTGACTCTGCTTCCCTGTGGGGTGGGCTGGCTGTGCTGACAGGATGGCTGGGAGTGTTGTCCTGGCAGTTGTTTGGCTAAGAGTTCCAAGAGTGTCCCTGTGCTTCACACAACATAACCCAGGGTGGTGGTGCTTTGTGGGATCTTGTGTTAGGATGGAGGGCATTGCATTCTACCAGGTGGGTACTGTGGAGTTTGTGTTGGGGGGTGTGAGGGGAGGTGCTGGTGACTATAGTCAGTGCTGCAAGTCCCCCTTCCCACCCAGCCAGCCAGATATCCCACCATGGAACGTGCTAGCATTGCAGGGAGTGGAAGTTGTCTCTCAGGATGTCAGTCAGTGGTGTCCTGCTGTTTGTTGGTGCACAGTTGGCAGCAGGGCCTTGTGCTCCCCACAGCAGTAGCCAGTGTCAGCCATCTTGTGAGTCCTTCTCCACTCCCTGTGATGTGCGCATGGTTCATGGTGGTGTTGATGGGACAGTTTTGGGGCGGGCAATATGTGTGACTGCGAATCCCATGATGCTATTGGCTACACTGACTTGGCCAGCATACACAGAATTCCTTCCTTTGAGTGGTCTTCACTGTGTGTTGGTGTTGTTGTGGTGGCTACATGTGTGGATGTGTTTGTTAGTTCTATTTGTGCCACTGCCTAGCTGTAGTTGTGGTTGTGTTTGTACATGTGTTGGCACAGTTGGATGTGACTTTTTTGATGGCATGTGTTGTGTTTCTCTGACTGACATACACATTTTGGGATGATTCTGTTCTGGTTGCTGTGTGATTGCTATGAGTGCATGGTTTGACTCTCCCCTTGACAGTGATGTGTGTGTGTTTTGTGGCAGTATATTGTGTACATTTGTTGTGTACTCACCAGGCTCTGGGATGTCCTCTAGTCCATATATGCTCACTGGCGGTAGGATGGCCCGCACCTTCTCCTCCCAGGGCCTGAGGTATATTGGCTTGGCAGGAGGGCCACTGCCGGTGTGTTGGCTGGTGATGTAGTCTTGCTTCAGCAGTTCCTGTACCCTCCTGCGCACGTCATACCACCTGTTCTGGATGTCGGTCTTTGTGCGCCGACATGGTGATTGGGCGTTCACCCTGTTGATGATCCTCTCCCACATCTTGGTTTTCTGCGACATGGGGGTCTGTTGGACCAATGTGCCAAACAGCTGTGGCTCTACCCTGAGGATCTCGTCTACCAGGACTTCCAATTCACAATCTAGGAACTTGTGAATCTTCTTGGGGGCATGGTGATGGGTGGTGATGGTGAGTGATGTGTGTGTTGGTGTGCAGGTGAGGGTGTGTGAGTGTGTGTTTTGCTGGGTGTATGTGAGGTAGGTATTTGTTGGTGTGCTGATGGTGTGTGGCTTATGTGAGGGATGAGCTGTGGGTGTGTGGTTGCTTTCTCTTGGGTGCTGGCAGTGGAATGGCATTTGCAAAGGCTCATGGTAGTGATTTGTGTCCTTTATATAGGTGGAGTTGTGGGTGTGTCTTTGTTCTCTGTCCCCCCAGTATTTATTGGCTTGGTAATTGCTTGTTTGGCCTTTTTTGGGTGATTTTTCCTTTGTGCTGTTTGTGTATGTTGGAAACGTTCTTGTGACCGAGTCGGACCCTGCATTGGTCTCGTACGGTGTTCTCCGTTTCGTTCACGCTGTGTTTGTGCAGTTTTCTATGCTGCGTACGCGTCGGTCGCGGTGTATTGTGTTGCTTCGGCTCGGTTTTGTATGCGTGTCGGTCGCACGGCTTGTCCTCCGTCCGACTCGCTCGTGATTTCGCGCCTTGCATCGTACTTAGCGGTTTGGAGTTAGCGTGTACGTTTCGGTCGGATTTGTTCCGGGTGCGTGTCGGTCGGTTGGATTCGCGTGTTTTTCCGGCCGGATTGCTGTTTTCCGTGCGGCTCGGTCGGTCGACTTGGTTTTGTTACGTGTCGGTCGGATTTTTCGCGCCTTGCATCGTACTTGGCGTGTCGGGCGCCACAAGTACGTGTCGGTCGGTATTTTTTCCGGATCCGAGTCGGTCGGTGCTTTTTCCGGCCCGAATCGGAATCGACCCCTTTCTCTACTGTTGCACTCATTGGAGTGGGAATAGTAATTTTTTACCCTTCGCTATCCAACATTTTCCCTACTGTTGCACTCACTGGAGAGGGAATAGTAATTTTTACCCCAATGCTATTCAACACTTTCCCTACTGTTGCACTCACTGGAGTGGGAATAGTAATTTTTTCCCCTCAGCTATCCAACACTTTCCCTACTGTTGCACTCACTGGAGTGGGAATAGTAATTTTTTCCCCTCCGCTATCCAACACTTTCACTACTGTTGCACTCACTGGAGTGGGAATAGTAATTGTTACCCCTACGCTATCCAACACTTTCTTTACTGTTGCACTCTCTGGAGTGGGACTAGTAATTTTTTACCCTTCGCTATCCAACATTTTATCTACTGTTGCACTCACTGGAGTGGGAATAGTCATTTTTACCCTCCGCTATCCAACACTTTCCCTACTGTTGCACTCACTGGAGTGGGAATAGTAATTGTTACCCCTCCGCTATCCAACACTTTCCCTACTGTTGCACTCACTGGAGTGGGAATAGTAATTTTTACCCCTACGCTATCCAACACTTTCCCTACTGTTACACTCAATGGAGTGCAAAATGTAAGTTTAAAAATGTATAAATATTTTATTTTTTTATTTTATAGTATAATGTTTTTATTATGATATTGTATGTTATAGGTGTATGTATATCTATATATATTTTATAGTTAATTTTTATATATTTATAATATTTTAAAATGAATTAAAGTTATTAGTTCATTAATTATTTTAAATTAAACATACATTTATATATTACATTTTATATATGTACGTTTACATTTTTTAAAATTAAATTTGTTTATAATTTTTTTTAAATGTATATTATATGTAAGTAATTTTTTTAAGTTAATTTTATAATATAATTGTTTTAATATTTTTTTTATATATTAAAAAAACCGATATTTTGGACATCTATATATTTTTCCCGATATTTTTGTTATTTACATTTTAAATATAGGATGTCGATATTTTGACTATCGATATTTTTACAACGATATTTTTGTAGTCTATATTTTTGACTTCGATATTATGTCAGTGATTCACGGCCAACATCTCCTTCCACATGTACGCCCATGGTACTCAGATATACATCAAAATCTCTTCTCTTGAGGAGATTACCCATCTAAATGACGCCCTGAAACGGACTGTTCAATGGCTCGCCAACAACCAGCTCAAACTGAATGCCCAAAAAAACAGAGTTCCTGCTCATCTTCCCCCCTAATAACTCCAATGACACCCTGGAATGGATTAACTCGATCACAGCACTCAACTGCACACCGACCATAGTGGGTTCTGCCAAATCTCTCGGTTTAACCTTGGACAGCAACCTGAATATGCGTGAACACATCAACTCGATGGCCAAAACGGCCAGGTTTCATCTGAGCTACTTGAGAAAACTTAGGGGTTCATTACGATGGCGGGCGGACCTGAGTCCGCCCGCCATCGGTGCGGTGTTTGGGACCACCCGCCAGACATGCAGCAGTCCCACCACTGCAATTACGATGCGCCCACCATACTGGCGGGCGCATCCAGGGCATTTAACATTGCGGACGGTGCTGCTGGCTGCAGCACCGTACGCAATGTCAAAATGTCATGCTGTGCATTTCCCTGCACCACGCGGTGCCTGCCACGCAGTGCAGGGAAATGCAGGGGGGTACCATGGGTCCCCCCCAGTGCAGCAACACCTCCCCCAACACAGAGGGGGCCCGCAGCGGGCCCCCGAATCCAGCCTCCGCCAGCCTTTCCATGGCGGTTCCACTGCCATGGAAAGGCTGGCTGACGCCAGCATTGTAATCTGGCGGACTGTGCCTGCTAGGCACCGCCACCATTTCCACGGTCTTTTCCGCTCCGCCAGGCAATTGTAACGATTACCTGTGGCAGAAGGGTGGCGGGCGGTCTTTGCGCCCGCCACGCTTGCGGAACGATTCCCCCCGCCATCCTAATGTGGTGAGGGGAAATAGGCATTCAGATGGCGGAGGGCCTGCCACCGCACGGCTGGCGGTGGTGGGCCTTCCACCATCCTAATGAGCCCCTAAAACCCTTCCTTGAAACTGCCGACCTAAAAACCGCAGTTCAGGCGTTAGTTATCGCCAGAATTGAATACGACTGCTCTACCCTATCTGGCCTGCCAAAGACTTCCACGGCCCCTCTAAAAGCTTGCCTCACCGCAGCTGCTAGACTGTTATCAGGCTAAAAAAAATTTGACCACATTTCACCACATCTGAAGGCCTTGAACTGGCTTCCTCTTGAAGCCAGAATCCAGCTCAAGCTGTCCTGCATCACACACAAAGCCCTGTACACGAACTCCCCGGCATACCTCGCCCAGAAAATTGTGGTATCTGGGAAATTCAGAAACTCACGGTCTACCAGAGACCTTGTGCTCCAGCCACCCCGCTTCCGCAAGGAAAAAACATATAACCGACTGTTCTCTGGGGCTGCACCAAGAATCTGGAACCCGCTACCATCCTCCATCAGAAGAATACCTTCTCTGCCAATCTTCAAAAAGGAAGCTAAAACCTTCCTAATGAGCAAATTCCTCCAATAACTCTCTTTTGTCGCGAATACCGCCTTTTATCATGGCGTTTGTTTCTGTGCATAATCTCCTGTACTGCTCAGCCCTCTCTGTGTACCAATTCTCACTCCTTCAAATGTTCTGCCGGTTCTCTCTGCCTTTTGTTATCATTTGTCCCCTCGTATACAATTGCTGGTTTTCCCTTTTTATCGCTGACCTGTCGCTCGCTGATTTTGGTACTGCACTGATTATTGTATATATCTCTGCTCTTGTCCTATTGTGTTCAATTCCCTAACCCCCATTCCTTGTATTTTTCCTATGCCTGATCTGTATGTAACGTGTTTATCCCTGTAAAGCGCTCTGATTCCCTAACGGGTCACGTTCGCGCTCTATAAAACCTCAAATAAACAAATAAATAAATAAATAAATGTTAGCAGCTCCCTATGTGTCAAAGCAATGCCGGTTCCCACAGGAGGCGGGGAGTGGCAGGGACTGCAGGGGCTTTGAGACTCCCCCCCGCAGTCCCCAACACTATAATATGGGTGCCCTGGGTGGGAGAAGGGCACCCACATTAGAGGCCAGGACCTGGGGATGGGGTCCCCAGGGCTGAATTCGGCCTGGGAGGGGCACCGTGCAACCCCACTCCCCCATTCAAAATAAGCCTGGCCCTGGATGGGGTCCCCAGGGATAAAACTGGTCCAGGGAAAGGGGGCACATTGACGCCCTCCTGAATAAAGAAAAAAAAGACCGTCAAGTTGCGGGAGGCCCTGCCCTCTTTCACGACCACTTTGGAAACATGCCTCATGGTGGAAAACCAGTTCTGGTATGAAGTCCCCTTGGCTGCAGAGGGTCCTTGGGGGCACACTAGCACTCCTGTTGCCCACAGTAACTCCCAAACAGCAGGAGTGCTGAGAGGACATTGGGGGCCACGCCCCCGTTTTCACCATTCTGCAAACGCATCTCCTGGCCCACTGCTGGGTGGGGGATTAAGTCCCCTTGGCTCCAGAGGGTCCTTGGGGGTCAACAAGCCCTCCTGTTACCTCCAGTAAGTTCCACACAGCGGGGTTGCTGAGAGGTCTTCGGAGGCCTTGCCCCCTTTCTCCACCACTCTGCAAATGCGCCTCCTGGCACACTGCTGGTTGGGGGATAAAGTCCCATCAGCTATAGAGGATTCTTGGGGCCAACAAGCTCTGCTGTTACCTCCAGTAAGACCCACAGAGTGCAATTGCTGAGAGGACTTCGGAGGCCATGCCCCCTTTTTCTGCCACTCTGCAAATACACCTCCTGGTGCAGTGCTGGTTGGTGGATGAAGTCCCCTTGGCTCTAGAGTGCCCTTGGGGGCCAATAAGCTCTTCTCATACCTGCAGTAAGTCCCACACAGCAGAATAGCTGAGAGGTCTTAGGACGCTACACCCCCTTTCTCCCCCACTCTGCAAATGCACCTCCCGGCTCACTGCTGGTTGGGGGATAAAGTCCTCTTGGATGCTGAGGGTTCTATGGAGCCCAGAAGCCCTCCTGTTACCTCCAGTAAGTCCGACACAGCAGGATTCCCAAGAGCTGGTTGGAGGCCCTGTCCCCTTTCTCCACCACTCTGCAAATGCGACTACCAGTTAAAAACCATAGGAAGTCACTTAAAAAAACAAAGGTTACAGGGAGTTATAGTTAGGAAATAGAATTTGAAAAACCTTAGAATTTCACTGAAAAAACCCCATAGTTTTCAGGTATGTTATAGTTAGGAAATAGAATTTAAAATACCTTAGAACTTCACTGAAAAAACCAAAGGTTACATGGACGTTATAGTTAGGCTCAGATTTCACTCATACAAAACCGGTGAAATTCCACAGTTATTGTTACCTGAACTAACTATAACTTACGCCGCACTGCTTATGACCTCACATATTACATCACTCATGACATGGTCAGTGACATCACTGATGTCATCTCAAATAACATCACTGATGACATCGTCCCCAGAACTACTCACACACCCACTCACACCCCGTACAACTTCTTGTATGCCCACTCGCATACTCACACAATCACTCACATATCCATTCACAGATCCATACCAGTACTCACAAACCCACACACTCCTCCTTAGAGCCACTCACACACCCACTCACTCACCCATACAGCTGCTCATATAACCAGTTACTTACCCATAGAGCCACTCACAAAGCCATATACTCACCCATACAAGTGCTCACACACCCACTTATTCACCTACACAGTCACTTACACACCCACTCACTCACCCATACAGACTCTCAAAACATCCATTCACTCACCCATACAAGCACTCACATACTCACCACCTATACAATCACTTACATACCCATTCACATATCCATACAAGCACTCACACATCCGCTCATTCACCCATACAGCCATTCACACAGACACTCACTCTACAATCCAGGCGCTCACACACCGACTCACTTAATCAAGCACCCACTCAAACTGCCATTCACTCACCCATACAGCTACTTACACACCCACTCACCCATACGACCACTGACACACCCACTCACTCACCAATACAGCCACTCATACACTGTCTCACTCACCTACACAGCTACTCACACATCCACTTATACACCCATACAGCAACTCACACACCTATGCACACAAGGATACATGCAGTCACATAGCCACTCACATAATATATGTCTAAAATACTATCACTCAGTAGTGGTGCACCTAGTATACTAATTTAACTTTTGTAGTAGGTTAGTATAAATGTTTACATGTCCCTGTAATCTTTGTTTTTTCAAGTGTATATATGTATATATATATATATATATATATATATATATATATATATATATTCACTGAAAAAACCATAGGTTTCAGACACGTTATAGTTACAAATTAGCATTTAAAAACCTTTGAAATTCACTGAAAAAACCATAGGTTTTAGGGACAGTTTTAGTTACTTGGACATTGCACTCGTACAAAACCCGTGAAATTCCCCGTTATAGTTAGTTCAGCTAACTATAACTCGCGCCCCGCAATGCACTGCTGATGACGTCACATATTACATCACTCATGACATGGTCAGTGACATCACTGATGACATCACTGATGACATCTCAAATGACATCACTGATGACATCATCCACGTGATAATCTGATGCACCTCCTCACACCCTAATATAACCTTTGATACACCCACTGTAAATTAATAAAAAAAAAAAACGGGAAGGGGGCCGCGTGGCCCCCCTTCCCTGGGCCTGTATTGGCCCCGGGGACCCCATCCCCGGGGCATGGCCTCTATATTTATTATTTTGAGGGGGCAGCGTGGCCCCCTCCTCTGGCCATTTTAAGGCCCCGGGGACCCCATCCCCCGGGGCCGGCCTTTCCATTTTTTTAAAACTTTTTTTTCTCTTTTTTGGAGAGGGGGCCGCGTGGCCCCCTCCCGGGCCACTACTTGCCCCGGGGACCCCATCCCCCGGGGCTGGTCCTCTCCGTTGGGGACTGTGGGGGTCCCCAATCCCCCACAGTCCCGCCCGGCTCCCTACGTCCCTTGGGAGCCGGCATTGCTGTTCCACATGGGGAGCAGCTGACATGCTGCTCCCCATGTGGAAAAGCAATCGCTTTGGATATTGGAAGAGAGAGCAGGTTTCCCTGCTCTCTCTCCAATATCCAAAGCAGTTTGCTATGGCAGGACGGGAGCCGCGAGGCTCCCGTCCTGCCATAGCAAACTACAGTGTCCCGGGGTAGGCACCCCGGGACACTGCAGGAGCCGGCCCTGGGGGTGGTGGTCCCCAGGGCCATCAAGGGCTCCAGGAGGGGGCCGCGCGGCCCCCTCCCATTCAGTACACAGCCCCGGGAGGTGGTGGTCCCGGGGCTCTGGAGGTCCGTAACGGACCCCCATATTAAAATGTTTAGTGCCCTGGGGAGGTGGCAGTCCCGGGCGTGTGGGGGCTGGAGCCTCCCCCACACTGGTTTTATTTTTAATTTAAAAAAGCTCCGGGGAGGTGGTGGTCCCGGGGCTGCGGGAGGGCTCAGAGCCCTCCCGCACCATTTTAAAAAGCCCCGGGGGTGGCGGTCCCCGGGCTTGGGAGCCCTTTGAGGCCCCCACACATTAAATTATCCCCCACCATGCCCCCGGGACTTGGGCCACCCGGGGCCAATTAACATCGAAGCGCGGAGACCGCGCTTCGATTTTCGGCAGGATTCGCGCACCCTGAACGCATCCTGCCGATTTAAAAAAAAAAAAATGCTTTTTGCCCAGGGGGTCCTTGTGGGACCCCCTGAGCAGGCCTAGGGGGTTAGGGTGTTTCTACCCTGCCCCCTTTGTGCGTTTTGCGCACTTGTTTCTTTTTTTCTCGGCGGGATACGCGCACCCTAAGCGCATCCCGCCGATTTAAAAAAAAAATCTTTTTCTGCCCTGGGGGTCCTTGTGGGACCCCTGAGCAGACCTAGGGGTCAGGGTGTTTCAACCCTGCCCCTTTTGCGCTTTGCGCACTTGTTTCTGTCCCTCGGTTCTACCGAGGGACAAAATGGCTGCCAACACTTCTTGATTTGGAGTGTTGACAGCCAATTAGCATGCAGCTCGTGATCGGGAGGGTACGCGGATCCGACGCGCCCATAGATATATATGTGATTTTAATTGTGAATTTCTCAGGAACTACTGAACGGATTTACACCATTTTAGCAAAAGGCACCAGTCTGAACCAAGGGCTACCTCTTTGCCAAATTTGGGTTAATTCCGTTCAGCAGTTCGGGCTGTAGCTGCGACTAAAGGTTCCTATGGAAAAATGAATGGGGAAAACGCGTTTTGGGACCCCCTTTTTCTCGGCCCCGCGTGACGTATCACCCCGAGACTTTCAGGGTAGGAGCGGACCGGAGCGCCCCAACAAGTTGGAAGCTTTCGCGAAGATTCGTCAACCGGCGCCAACGTTATTGCAAATAGAATGTCGCGGATTTCCTATGGATAATAGGTTGTAACTATAACTATCTACTGGCGACCGCCAGTAGATAATATATATATAAATATAAAATTCACAAACAAAACCCAAAAAAACAAAGGTTACAGGGAAGATGTAGTGAGGAAATAACATTAAAAAAACTTAGAAATTCACACAAAAAAACAAAAGTTACTGGGACATTATAGTTAGGATATAACATAGAAATTCACTGAAAAAGATAAGGTTAAAGGGACGCTACAGTTAGGATATAGAATTAAAAAACCTTAGAAATTCACTGAAAAAAACAAAAGTTACAGGGACGTTATAGTTAGGCTCAGATTTCACTCATACAAAACCAGTGAAATTCAGCAGTTCTAGTTACCTGAGCTAACTATAAATTTTGCCCGCTGCAATGTACTGCCTATGACCTCACATATTAAATCATTCATGAAATGGTCAGTGGCATCAATGATGGCCTCACTGATGACATCTCAATTGACATCAATGATGACATCACTGACATCATCCAGTGAGTGTAAGTGTTTTGTGCATGTTTCTGAGACTTAAAGATATATACTAAGCTATAGCTTTAGTTAAATTACTATTCTTTTGTACTACTAATGAGTAATACTGTTTCTAACACATGTCATCTGAGTGGCTTTGTGACTGTTTGTTTCGGTGTGTGAGTAGCTGAATGTTTGTATGATGGGGTGTGTGAGTGACTGTATGGAACTGTCACTGGGTGTGTGAGTGGCTGTATGGGTTTATGAGTACTTTTCTGGGTGTGTAAGTGGTTGTATGGGTGTGTGAGTGGTTGAATGGGTGTGTGAGTGCTTGTGTGGGTGTGTGAGTGGGTGTGTGAGTAGTTGTATAGGTATGTGAGTAGATGTCTGAGTAGCTGTGTGGGTATGTGAGTGGTTGTATGGGTGTGTGAGTGGTTGTGCGGGTGTGTGTGGGGGTATGTGAGAGGTTGTTTGGGAGTGTAAGTGGGTGTGTGAGCACTTGTATCGGTCTGATTGTGGTTTTATGGGTGTGTAAGTGGGTGTGTGAGTGGCTGTGTGGGTATGTGGTTAGTTTTATGGATGTGCGAGTGGCTGTGTGACTCGGTGCATATGAGGTTCTGTAGATGATGTCATAAGTGATGTCATTTGAGAATTTGAGATGTCATCATTGATGTCACTGACCATTCCATGAGTGATCTAGTATCTGAGGTCATTAGAATTGCAGGTGGTGTAAGTTATAGTTAGCCCAGGTAACTGTAACTGCTGAATTTCACTGGTTTTGCACAAATGAAATCTGAGTCTAACTATAAGGTCCCTGTAACCATTGTTTTTTTCAGGGAATTTCTATGGGTTTTAATAATATTTCCTAACTATGACATACCTGCAACCTTTGTTTTTTAATGAATTTCTAAGTTTTTAAAATGTTATTTCCAAAGTATAACGTCCATGTAACCTTTGTTTTTTTTGTGAATTCCTAAGGTTTTCAACATTTTATTTCCTAACTTTAACCTGTAACTTTAGAGAGTGGGTTTGTGAGTTGCTGTATAGGTTGGTTAGTGGGTATGTGAGTGGCTGTATGGGTCTATGAGTGGATGTATAGGTAGCTTTGTAGGTGTGTCAATGGGTGTGTACGTTGCTGTATGAGTCAGTGAGTGGGTGTGTGAGTGGCTGTATGGGTCTGTGACTGCATGCGTGCATGGCTATATGGGTCTGTGAGTGGGTGTGCGAGTAGCTGTGTGGGTGTGTGACTGGTTTTGTGAGTGGCTGTATGGGTCTGTGAGGGGGTGTTTGATTGGCTGTATGGGTCTGTGAATGGGTGTGTGAGTTGCTGTATGGATCTGTAAGTGGGTGTGTGAGTGGCTGTAGGGGTGTAGAAGTGGGTGTGTGAATAGTTTTCTGGGTATGTGAGTGGGTGTGTAAGTGACTGTTTGGGTCTGTGAGTGGGTGTCACTGGTTTTTTAGGTGTGTGAGTCAGTGTGTAAGTGGCTGTGTGGGTCTGTGAGTGTATGTGAGAGTGGCTGGAGCAAGACCCCCTGGGCTCTGCTCTCCCAGCATGCAGCTCCGCCTCAGCCGTGAGTGCTAGTGCCCCTGCCTCCTGCACAGCAGAGCACTGTTCGAGTCCCCAGGATTCCTTCTGCCTATTGCCTTTTGCCTTGCTATCTCCCTCGCTTTGGCCTTCTTCTTTTGCCTTACTGTTTCCTTTTTCATTTTTGCCTTCTTTTCTTTTTCTTCATTGTTGCCTTTTCTGTGCTTTGCCTAATTTATTGTGCCGTTTTATTCTGCCTTGCCTTATTCTTCTTTACTTAATTTCTGCACTTATCATCCCTTGTTTTTCCCGCTTCCCGCTGCTGCCCCAGCCCCTCCCAGCTCCCAGCTGTTCCCGCCCTCCCCCTAGTTAATGGCGGCCGCTGCATCAGGCGTGCCGCTGGCGCAAGCCTGTCCATGCCCGTCCAAGACCCGACTGCGACCAGTGCCAGGAACCCTGTTCCTCCGACCCGCCAGTACTACCACTCAGCAAATTCCACACACTTAACCCCGGAAGAAACAACAACTGCCAGCTGTCATCACCGAACACCACCCAAGGCCAGTTCTCCTGCCGGCACTGCGGCCGCACCTTCACCCACCTCCGGACCCTGACAGCTACCACCAACCCACTGGATGCCAATGCACACAAACCCCTGAGCTGCATCCTCCTCAATGTTCGCTCCCTGCACAAACACGCAGTAGAAATCTGGGACCTCCTCAGCACCCTCTCACCTGACGTCACCTTCCTCACAGAAGCCTGGACCAAAGTCAGCTCCGCACCTGACATCGCAACCGCCGTCCCCGACGGATACAAGATCAAGAGGAACGACCGCCCCAACCACCCTGGAGGCGGACTCACCATTGTATACAAAAACTCCCTCCGACTCGCCACATCCAGCACTAACAATTCCACGTCCCCCATGGAACACCTGCATTTTCAGATCCAGATCAACCACAGAATGACTCTACGTGGCACCCTCGCCTACAGCCCTACCAGACTGCGCGCCACGTTCACCACTACCATCGCAAACCTCATCGCACCCCACTCCATTGCATCCATGGACTACAACAAACTCATCAGAACCACGAAGAAGAACTTCATCCAGAACAGGATACTCACCAACTCCCACAACTCTAAGGAACTCTTCAGCATCATACAAGAATTCACCAAACCCCCCAGCGAATCCACCGACGTCCCCCCTCCCAGGACCTCGGCAACAAACTCAGCTCCTACTTCCATCTCAAGATCAGAACTCTCCATAGCAACTTCAACGAGCAGAACCCAGGCACCAACCCTACTCCTCCAACCGACAACGCAACTCAGCCTACCATCACCACCTGGACCTCCGTCACCACAGAAGACACCGCCAAGACCGTGAGAAGTATACACTCAGAAGCACCCACTGACCCCTGCCCGCCCCACATCTTCCACAGAGCCGCCTACACCATCGCACCGGAACTAAGATGTACGATGAACTGCTCCCTTAGAACAGGCACTTTCCCCAATGACTGGAAATGCGCAGAGGGCAAGCCCCTCCTCAAGAAGCCCGCCGCAGACCCGACGGATCTCAAAAACGACAGACCCATCTCTCTTCTCCCCTTCGTAGCCAAAGCCATTGAAAAGATTGTCAACAACCAGCTTACTAACTGCATAGAAGCCGACTTGATCCTCGATTCTTCCCAATCCGGATTCCGCAGCAACCACAGCACCGAGACTGCCCTCCTAGCTGCCACAGATGACATCCGCACCCTCCTGGACCAGGGCCACATGGCAGCCCTCTCCTACTAGCTCTCTCAGCAGCCTTCGACACCGTCTCCCACCGCACACTAACCGCCAGACTCCATGACGCCAGCATCCGGGGAACCGCCCTCGGCTGGATTCGCTCCTTCCTCACCAGCCGAACCCAAAGAATCAGACTGCCACCCTTCCTCTCCAAACCCACAGAGAGCAGCTGCGGAGTACCCCAAGAATCATCACTCAGCCCCACGCTCTTCAACCTCTACATGGCCCCTCTCGCCACCATCATCAGAAAACACATACTCAGCATTGTATCCTATACCAACGACACCCAGCTCATCCTCTCCCTCACCAATGAACCCGACATCACCAGACACAGCTTCCAGGAAGCTATGAAAGACGTCGCCTCCTGGATGAGCAACAGCTGCCTAAAGCTCAACTCAGAAAAAACGGAAGTCCTCATCCTCGGATCCAACCCCTCAGCATGGGACAACACCTGGTGGCCCGCCACCCTCAGCGAAGCTCCCACACCCACAGACCATGCTTGCAACCTCGGCATCATACTTAACTCCTCCCTCACCATGCACTGACAGATCAACGCTGTATCCGCCACATGCTTCAACACCCTCTGTATCCTCGCAAAGACCTTCAAATGTATCCCCCCCGAATCCAGAAGGATCCTCACCCACGAACTCATAACCAGAAGACTGGACTACAGGAACACCATCTATGCCGGAATAAACAAATCTCTACTCCTTAAACTCCAGACTATCCAGAACACCACAGCTAGACTTGTCCTCGGTATCCCATGACAACACCACATCACCCAACACCTACGAGAAATCCACTGGCTCCCCGTTGAAAAGAGTGACCTTCAAGCTTCTCACTCACACCTACAAATCCCTCCACAACATCGGACCCCAATACCTCAATGAAAAATTATCCTTCTACACACCCAAGAAAAGCCTCCGATCCGCAGATCTTGCCCTAGCCGAATTCCCACGCATCCACAGAGCCAGAGCGGGGGGCGATCCTTCTCATACATCACAGCCAAGACCTGAAACGAACTCCCACTCAGCATCAGACAAACCCCCACTCTGCAAGCCTTCAGGAAGAGTCACAAAGACCTGGCTCTTTGGATGAGACGAAGGTGCGCGTAACCCCCCAGAGCCTTGAGACCCTCACGGGTGAGTAGTGCACTTTACAAATCCCTGATTGATTGATTGAGTAGGTGTGTGAGTGGGTATCTGAGTGTGTGGGTGTGTCAGTAGCTGTGTGAGTGACTGGGCCAGAACAAAACCTCACCTGGCCCTTTCTCCAACAAGAGTCCGCAATTTTGGATAAAATGTCTACCCAACTGGAATACTTTCTACTGGTTAATAAGTAAGTGTTACCTCGTTGGGTAATAGCTAGAGCATATTCTACACTACAGCTGCGTAATGGACCATGAGGAAATGTTTCCAGCGACCTTGTGTGCATGTAATTTCAGCAGTGGGATTGTTCCTCGGGCGTCTTGATCCAAAAATCTGTGATAACATGATTCCTCATCGGCGAAACAGGATGAGACTACAAAGAGGGTAATCTCCACCAAATAAGGGTACTTTCTTCTAACTATATGAAGTAAGTGCTTCTTTGTTTGGTGGAGATATCCTCAAAATTCCTCTGCATCAAGAATGCGCCACCAAAATCAGCAGAAATGCACTAGGAGGCCTTTTGGTAAGCTGTGCATTAACGTGGGAAAAGGCAGGTAGACCTTTCATACTGGTACGCTGTCCATCAACGTGGGAAAAGGCAGGAAGATCTTTGTATACTACTAAGGAAAATGAGGAAGGGCCAATCGGGTGGACCTTCCAGACTCCTCGATCACCATGACCCTCTTCCCCCAGAAATGGAAACATGCTGATGTGAAGGCGTTGCTGAAAAACCTTTCGAGGACCCAGGAGAGCACAAGAACTACTGACCAATACCCCTGCTCCTCTTCTCAGCCAAGGTCATTAAGAAAGCTATTAACATCCAGCTAACTAGACGTCTGGAGAACCACAACCTCTTGGACCCCTCCCAAATCGACTTCAGAGCAAACTACAGCACCATGACAGCTCTAGTTGCAGCCATGGATGACATCAGAATGCTGCACAGAGAAACAACAGCCCTCATCCTCCTCAGCAGACTCCCCCAGATCGGAATCCAAGGAGCAGCCCTCAAGTGGATTGCATCCTACCTCATAGGAAGAATGCAGATGATCATCCTCCCTCCCTACTCCTCGCTTCCTAAGAACATCTCCTGTGGCGTACCTCAAGGCTCATCCGTCAGCCCTACCCTCTTCAACATATACATGATACTCCTGGCCAACATCGTCAGGAGACATGGACTCAACATCATCTCTGATGTGGACGACACCCAGCTCAAACTTAACACAGACAAGACAGAAGTACTTCTCTTTGGGAAAGGCAAGGACACCCTCTGAAAAAATTAATGGGGCCACTAGAGCTAGGGCAAATGCCCAAACCCACCGAACATGCCCGCAACCTCAGCATCATCCTCAACAGCCTGCTATCCATGAAGAAGCAGGTCAGCGCCTTCTCCTCCACTTGCTTCCTCACCTTTCGTATGTTCAAGAAGGTCTTCAGATGGCTCCCACCAGCACCATGCGAACTGTCACGCAAGCCCTTGTCACCAGCAGACTCGACTACGTCAACTCCATCTACGTAGGAATCACTGGCCAACTCCAGAGGAAACTCCAGACTATCCAGAACACAGAAGCCAGACTCATCCTCGAATTCCCCCAGACAGATGCACATCACCCCTCACCTCAGGAAACTCCATTAGCTACCAGTCGCAAAGAGATGCCAGTTCAAGCTACTCACCCATGCTTACAAAGCACTACACAACGAAGGACCTGCGTACCACAATAAATGAGTGAATTACCACCAACCGACCAGGGAACTCCACTACGGATCCCTCTACCTAGCAGCTACCCAACGCATCTGGAGGGCAAACAGTGGAGGCCTTTCTTTCTCCCACCTGGTGGCTAAGACCTGGAACTCCCTTCCCCTTCGCCTGCCCCTCAGAACCTTACCATTGCTCAAGCAGTTCAGGGAAGACCTCAAGACCTGGATGTTTAACCAATAGGAACAAACAGAGTGATCCCACAGTGCCTCAAGACCCTCACGGGTGAATCAGCCACACTCTACAAATCCTGATTGATTGATTGAGATGATTTTGGGCATTTGCATACTCAGGGGAATTGAAAAGGAGAACCATGAACTCTGCTCTCAAGAAAAGAAAGAAACCACTCATCACAGTCACTACAGATAATATTGTGCGCCAATAGATCAACGATGCATTCACCTCCATTAAGGATTTCAGATTGTTTTTAAACGTGGAATACAAGAGGAAACACACTTGCTTTGCCTTCGCCAAGCCCAAGCAGTTGGGATCATTTGTGCTTTACAGGAGTGGCGCTTCAACTGGGACACCTGCTGTGTTTAGATTTGTAAGTGCTTCCCGTTGAGGTTTAATTTCTGTGAAATGAGCATCAAGGCTAGAATGGAACCTAATTTCCCCAAGAGTCCACAGTTTTACCGAAAATGTCTACCCAACTGGAGTACTTTCTACTGGTTAATTAGTAAGTGCTAAATTATTGGGAAATTGTCTAGTGCATATTCTACATTACAAATGCTGAAAGGACCACAAGGTAATGTATCTAGTGATGTTGTGTACATGTAATTGTGTTCCTGCAGCGTCTTCATTCACACATATGTGATAACATGACTCCTCATCAAGGGATATCATCGAGACTACAAAGAGGTGAATCTGGACCAAACAGTGGTAATTCCTCTTAACAGTATGAAGTAAGTGCTTCTTTGTTTGGTGGAGATGTCCTCGTATTCCTCTGTATCAAGAATGCATCACCTAAATCGTCAGGAAACACACTTGGGGACCTTTTAGTAAACTGTCCATCAATGTAGGAAAAGGCGGGAAGACTTTTTCATACTTCTAAGGAGAACGGGGCGGGGCAAACGAGCTGAGCTTGCAGCTGTGTTTGGGCATTTACATTCTCCAGGTAATTAAAAGGGAAAACCAGGACTCTGTTTCCAGATTACACAAGGGAAGGGGGGTTGCGTGGCCCCCCTCCCTATGCCGATTTCGGCCCCTGGGTCCCCACCCTCTGGGACTCAGCCTTGTGATTGTTGGTGCCCTGGAGCCCAACCAGGGCACTTAGTCTGCAGCATTGGGGACCATGGGCAGAGCCTCAATGCCCTTGGGGTCCCTGCTTCCTCCCCGCCTCCAGCGGGAGCCAGCATTGCTCCCACATGTAAGGAGCAGTCAGAAATGCTGCTCCCTGTGTGTGGGAGAAATCCTTTCATCTGGTTTCCTGCCCAATGTTAAGTGGGCAGGAAAACAGATGAAAAGCCCACTGCCAGCAAGCGGGAGCAGTTTTTCTGCTCCTGCCCGCTGGAATTGGACTTACTGGTTGCTCTCACTTGGCAAGAGCTGTAAAGGTTACTGCCAAGTGAGTGCAACCAGCTATGTTCTGGGGGTGGACACCCTGGGAAATTGGGAGCTGACCCTGGTGGGTGGCTGTCCCCAGGGCCATTAATGGCTTCTGGAGGGGGGCTGCGTGGCCCCCTCCTTTTTTATTTAGGGTGAGCCACGGGGAGGTGGTGGACCCTGGGCAATTTCTTAGTAAAGAGGGTGGTCCATCTGGCCCCCTCTTATTTTATGATTAAGGCCAGCGGAGATGGCGGTAACATGGCACCTCTTCTTTTAATTTTTGGTATGATCTGGGCCTGGGGAGGTGGCATTCCCCGGGGTCCATATCGGCGATGGGGGGGTTGCATGAGCCCCGCTCCCCCTATTATGTTTAGAATTACGCCGCCGGGTCCTGGCCCACCCGGGGCCATTGATTAAACAAACATGGGAGACCACTCTTGTTTTTTCTTAATTTTCACAGGAATTCGCGAAACGCTGCAATTTTCCCCCAAAATAAATAAAATTGCTTTTGGAACCATGAAAATTCGTCAAACGGCACCAAAGATATTGGCAAAACACAAAACGCTTTTCTTATGGAAACTAGGTCCTAACTATAATGACCGCCAGTAGGTAATATATATATATATATATATATATATATATATATATATATATATATATATATATATATATATATATATATATATATATATATATATATATATAGAGCACAATCACGGCACGCGACAGAACCCACTGGAGGGTAATAATTGAAAAAGGAGACTACTGGGACCAGCCTGCATCACGAAGGAACTTACCTGAAAAGCCCACTGGAGGGCATTAAATTGAATGAAAAAATGTGTTTCCTTTTCCTGCAACGTGCACGCTCAGCCTGTGAACAAGGAGCGAGGCAGCTCCGAAACGCGTTAGGCATCTTATTATCTGGTTACGAAATGCCGGATGCCAAAATAAAATTCAGTTGAATGAACAGCTGCCGAGTGCGTCTTCATGCGTGGACAACAATCTGATGGATATTTACCGGCTGGTCCGAGCCGGGAAGATTGCACCACTCCGAAAGCAGAGAAGACCGCAGAGGCTTATGACTTTCCGCTGCCTTTGAATGCGGGGTAACTGTTCCTTTTAAGAGACTGGCACAAGTAATCAGGAAACCCACTGATGGGTGAATAAAGAGCACAATCACGGCACGCGGCAGAACCCACTGGAGGGTAATAATTGAAAAAGGAGACTACTGGGACCAGCCTGCATCACGAATGAACTTACCTGAAAAGCCCACTGGAGGGCATTAAATTGAAAGAAAAAACGTGTTTCCTTTTCCTGCAACGTGCACGCTCAGCCTGTGAACAAGGAGCGAGGCAGCTCCGAAACGCGTTAGGCATCTTATTATCTGGTTACGAAATGCCGGTTGCCAAAATAAAATTCAGTTGAATGAACAGCTGCCGAGTGCGTCTTCATGCGTGGACAACAATCTGATGGATATATATATATATATATATACACACAAAAAACAAAGGTTACGGAGACATTATAGTTAGGCTGATATTTCCCTCGTACAAAACCAGAGAAATTCTGCAGTTATAGCAGTTAGCTGAGCTAACTATAACTCACGCCCCAACAATGCACTGCTTATGACCTCACTCATGACATGGTCAGTGACATCACTGATGACATCTCAAATGACATCACTGATGACATCATCCACATAATCTCTGACACAGCAACTCACACCCCCATGTAACCTTTCATACACCCACTGCAACTTCCATACTACCATTATCCAAACCATTGACACACAACTATACCAGTACTTACATACCCACTCACTGATTCATAGGTCTACACACACATCTACTCAGTCACCCATACAGCCACTCATACACCAACTCATTCACTAATACAGCCACTGATATATCCACTCATACAGCCTTACAGCCACTCACACACTGTCAGTCACTCATAGAGCTACTCACACACCTACTCACTCATTTATAGATTCAATCAGACAGCCATTTACTTACCTATAAAGTTATACACACATCCACTCACTTATTCATACAGATACTAACATATAACCACTCACCCATACAGACCCTCACACACGCACACACTAACCCATACAGCCACCTTCACAATCCCTCAATGACACATACAGACACTGATAAACTCCAACACTCATCTATACTGCCTTTAACATATCCACTTACTTACCCATATACCACTGACACATCCATTCACTCACCGACACAGCCATAGACACGCTCAGTCACTTATACAACCCTTCACTTATACTCACTAACCCATACACCCACTGACTCATGCACTCACTCATCCTTGCAGGCAGTCTCACACCCTCTCAGCCACCCACACAGACACTCATACACCCATACAGGTACTCAGACAACCAATCAATCACCCATACACCCACACATGTACCCACTCACCAACCCATACAGCCACTTCAACACCAACTGACAGACTGATACAGATTTTCAGACAACCTAGTCATGGACCCATACATTCACTGAGACACCTAAACACTCACTTATACAGTCAGTCATGCACCTACTGAATCATTGATACAGGCACTCATACACCCACTGATTCATCAATACACCTTGGTATATATATTTAACACTCAAAAACATTTTGAAAACACTCATAGTCACTGGATCATGTCATCAGTGATGTCATGTGAGATGCCGGCAGTGATGTCATCAGTGATGTCACTGACCATGTCATGAGTGATGTAACATGTGAGGTCATAAGCAGTGCATTGCGGGGGCGAAAGTTATAGTTAGCTCAGCTAACTATAAGTGCTGAATTTGTCTGGTTTTGTGCGTGTGAAATCTGAGCCTAACTATAACATCCCTGTAACCTTTGGTTTTTTAGTTAATATCTAAGGTTTTTTTAATTATATTTCCTAACTATAACAGCCCTGTAACCTTTGTTTTTTCAGTGAATTTCTAAGGTTTTTTTAAATGCTAATTCTTAACTATAACATACCTCTAACCTTTGCTTTTTCTGTGAATTTCCATGGTTTTTCAAGTAGCAATGGTGTTTGCAGAATGGTGTGGAAAGGGGGCGGGGCCTCTGACTAGCTCTCAGGAATCCCGCTGTGTAGGACTTACAGAAAGTACCAGGTGGGCTTCTTAGTCCCCAAGGTCCTTAAGCATCCAAGAGAACTTTATTCCCCAACCGGTAGTGTGCCAGGAGACACGTTTGCAGAGTGGTACAGAAAGGGAGCATGGCCTCCAAAGACCTCTTAGCAAACTGACTGCGTGGGACTTGCTGGAGGTAACAGGAGGGATAGTTGGCCCCCAAATACCCTTAATAGCCATGGGAACTTCATCCCCCAACTAGTACTATGCCAGGAGGCGCGTTTGCAGAGTGGTGGAGAAAGGACGTCCTTGATGATTGCATGGGTAGTACCTGTATGATTCCATGAGTGCCATTGCCAAGGACACACTGCGAATACTGAGTTTTTTTTAACAAAGTGTAAAACACATATATAGACATATTTTACATAAGGTTTCAGTGTAGCTATTTAGTAGAATACTAATTTAACTTTTCCCCTTTGTATTCATTTGTCAAAATAACTTAATCAAAAATGCATTTTCCTTCTTCACAGCAACACCGGAGGTTGCAATGACATCAGTAGTCACGAATACAAATGACAAAGTGTAAAACAGATATATAGACATATTTTACACAAAATTTGAACCTAGCTGTTTAGTAACATATTGGTTTAACATTATTTTAAAAACACATTTATAAAAAACAACAGTTTAAAAAAATAACTCAACATCTGAACTCACAAATAGAACATAACTACCAAACACCCATCAAACTACCCATTGTTACCCAAACTCATGGGGAATTAAAAACTGTTGCAAACTGGTGCAATGCACAATCTGAAAACATCACATGACATTGAAAGTAAGGAATATCATTGGATAATATACTGTTCAACAAAATGAATAGGAAGCATACACCCACACCTCCTTTGTGAATCTTCTTTTCCAAAACTTTATTGTGAGCAGGTGGTCGATTTTGGCTAGAGACATTTTTGGGCTTATGTGGGACAACATTCATGTTATATCATCTTAAAACTTATCATAGAAGACGTCTCCAACTGCCGATCAAGCAGAGGTACAGACTACTACAACAGATATGGCTCCAGAGCAGCCACAGTCCGTGCAGGTAAGAGCAGTGGGGCGGTGGGGCCCAGTTGGGAGGATTTTGACATACGACCACGAGGGGAAAATAATTATGTATTTAATTTTCCCTCGCGGACGTATGTTGAAATCCCCCCCACCGGGCCCAACTCCCCACAGCTCTTACCTGCATGGACCGCGGTTGCTCCAGAGTTTTCAAGAATGGGCACATATGCATGGACTATAGTGTAGTTATAAGAGCTGGTGAGCAGTGTGTTACAGCTATTTGCAATGCTGCCAAAAATCATACATGCTTTTTTCTCCCTTTTATATTTTTTGCAGTTTTCATAAGAGGAGTTCATAGTGAGCAGCAAGAAAGCAACACAAAGCTAAAGGACCCTTGACTTCAATAGCAGCCACAACACCAAAGCAGAGAGTCTATTCAAAAGTCCAATCTCAACTTCAAGATTTGGCTCCACAGTTTTCCCCGATGGCATCATACTGCATGGATTGTGGAGTTGTAGTAAGTGCTGGAGAGCAGTCCATTATGGCCCTTCACAATGCTGCAAGAATGATAAAGTTTATGTTTTTATTTTTATTTTCGGCACTTCATAGTTTTTGTACATTAGCAGACATTTGATTATCTTACAAAAAGGGTATTTAATATCTATGTGTTGTTCATTTTATTATCTTCTAATTTATTGTAACACTACTTACATATAACTTGCCGTATAGACAAGTCAAACCGTCCCTCTACA
Organism: Calotriton arnoldi; assembly: GCA_963921515.1. Lineage (NCBI taxonomy): Eukaryota > Metazoa > Chordata > Amphibia > Caudata > Salamandridae > Calotriton > Calotriton arnoldi. The sequence goes on from CAWUFW010017298.1 coordinate 28,371, forward strand.
TCTAAATACACAGGTAACCTTTGCCAGTTATCATTATTTACTTTTTCACTTTTTAAATATAAGTCAACAGTCTGTGTTTAAATCTTCTAGTAAGTGCATCGACAACATATACAAACATACTCCGGTTTTTAGAAACATAGTGTTAAATTTTGTAATCTCTTCTTTAAAACTATCAACTGTTATATATGTGTCCTGTTCTGCAACTCCTCCTCTTATTAACTCTTCATTTTCCCTAGAATGCTGCTCAGGACCAAAGAAACAAAACTGCACATCACCAAGGGCCTTTTCTACGTCTGTCACACTACCATGCGGTAGTGCTCTATTAATTTCTCCTAAACATAAAGCAGTAGTTTTCACATAGTACAGCCTCCTAACTAAAGTTCGCATTGTTGAGTGGTATAACTCATTTCGTGTTTTAAACTTCGCCTTGGAAAGATGCATAGAAATTTTCTTAATATATCAATGGATAACTGTCTAATACTATAAACACTACTACAATTCCATTTGTATACAGGACCCTGACTGGTTATGTTGTGTCTATGTTTGTTACAATCTTTTCTCTTCTTCCAATGTACACTTTGTACACTCTTGTTGTTTCTCATAGTCATAATTGTATTTTCTTTATTTTGTAATCTTTCCAAATGTCCACATATATGTTTAAGAAATGACTTTGTCCTCTTACCAGTAGTTCTTTTTCTTTCAGCACTTTTTCTGCATTTTGCCCCTTTTGTAACTTATTTCTGCATAGATACTGTAGTTGCTCCTGTTGCTTTTTGTCTGAGCTTTTGTAGGCATTCTAACTGTGTGTACTTATGTATATCTTGTTCTGGTAAAAAAACAAGTATATTTTAATTTTTACCCTAGCCAACGTACAAACTACTTTAGTACTGACTTACACATAATACAAAAACAGTTTTTATGGTATGTTGCAGTTTTAAATATACAGATGAACTTACTTCAATATAGGAAACCCAAAGCAAAACAAAAAACTTTATTTATTAGTTACCTTTTAACATTTTAGCACCCTGTCCTACAACACAGCTGCACCATATCTCACTTCTAAATTATACATGGTGAATGACCAGTTTATCTCTTCTGTAGTAAATTTTAAAATGAACATCAAGCTAAGGGAGCGTATTTACAAACCCCATGCACCAAAGCGTCACTTTTTTGACACACCATTGGCATAGTGTGATGCTCCATATTTACAAGGCCTTGTAAAGCCACTCTGCGTGGCTTTTCGTGGCCTTGTAAATACGGGCCCTTTTTACGCAGCACTTTGCATGAAAGGAGCGTGCCATGGGTGTTGCTGTGGGTTTTCCCACACAACATCCATGCATTTTGCCACATTCCTAGATTTACAACAATTCGTACACCTCAGATAATGTCCGAATTCTACGCCTCCCCAGGGGAGGTGTAGTGAGGCACAAGTAGAAATACTTTTATTTCTTCTCGTTTTTTCCTCTTTCTGTGCGTGCTGCATTCTGCAGCACACATAGAAAGAGGAAAACACCTCTCATGATTGTTTTTGTGCAGGAAGTTGTGCCTTCCTGAACAAAAACAATCGTACCCGTAACACATGCTGCAAGGGTGCCTGCATTGGAGCATGACAGCCAGCTGTGCGCCAGCTCAGGTGAGAGCACATGCATCCATCATATTGTTGTAAATATGATGCATCATGGTGCTTTGAAAGTAATGCAGCATGGTGAAGCCAAGTGGCTTGCGGCTCTGCGCCGCATTACCCAAGTGTAGACGTACATACAGTGTCTCAACACACCATAAGAGCTATTTGCGTGCGTCACTGATGTATTTAGTATCTCAGTACTTTTCTACTTAAATGTATCAGATTTAAATTTTGGGAAACACTGCATATAAAAATCTGCACATTAACCTATATCTAACCATCTAGCTTACTAATTTTTCCGAGTACTTGCAAAGAGAGTGTGACAGGTTGCATATATAATTCCCCACATGGTTCTAAAAGACTACATATTCTTCAATAAAACTTGTAAATACATGGGTTTGTGGTTGAAAACATTAATACTCCCTGGATGATTGAATGAGTTCATAGGTAGTGCCTAGGTGATTCCCTGAGAGACAAGAAGTGAGTAGATGATTCCCTGACTATGTCAAAACTCCATAGGTCATTCCATATATGCATACTTATTGCCTGTGTGTTTGCATGAATATACCACTAGTATCTGGGTGTTTGGATGAGTGCATGAGTAGAGCCTGAATGATTAGACAAGTGTGTGACTAAAGCTTCAATCATTCAATACATGCCTAGATACTGGTGGGATGATTAAATGAGAGCAATTCTAGTACCTGGATGATTGCAAGAGTGCATACATAGTATATAGGTGATTTATAGAGTGCATGGATAGTGCATGCATGATTGTTTAAGCCCATGCATAGCACTTTGCCTATTGGATGAGTGGATGAATAATGTTTCAGCGACTGAATGCTGCTCATTTGTTTTTGGTTGAGTAAACAGGTAGTGCCTGGATGTTTAGATAACTAGATTGGTAGTGCCTGAAGAATTGAATAAGTGCATCAGTAGTGCCTGGCTAATTAAATGAGTGCATGACTAGTGTCTGAGTGACTGCATGATTTCATTGTTAAAGCTTGAGAGATTGGATGAAAGTGAGTGTATTGCTGGGGTGATTGTATTAGTGCAAGACTATTGTCTCAGTAATTAAATGACTGCATAGGTACTGGATGGGTGATAGGTTTACTACAATGGTACTCACTACGTAATTAGATGAGTGCATGAGTAGTGCCTGAGTGCTTCATCAATGCACGCGTGTGCCTCAGTATTTCAATTAGTGCATGTGTTGTAAGTGGGTGTTTAGATGGCTGCATAGGTTCTCCGCAAATGTTATAATGATTGCATAGTTACAGCTTTGTTAATTGCATAAGTCAATAGTTAGTACCTAGGTGATAAGATGAATGTATGGGTACTGTCTGCATAGTTCAATGACTACATAATTTCTTCCTGCCTGATTGCAAGAGTACGTGTGTAGTGTCTGGGTAATTGAGTAACTGTGGATAGTGAATCACTGATTTGATGTCTATGTAAGTAGTGGCTGGGTGATTGCATGAGTGCCTGAATACTGCTTGACTGACTATGAAAGTACCTTCATTGCTGTCAGATACATAACAGTTGTAACTATATCTCTGACTCATTGGTTATCTCCTTCTGTCAGTATCAAACTACCTGTTTTACTGTATATATGCTTTTCTTCTGAGCTATGTGTGAGTGAAATCTAGGTATCGCAATTGATATATAATCGCATACATGACTCTCTAGAAACATACATTGCTTTGTTACTGAGCGTGCACATGCATCATTAAGTTTCTAAAACAGAAAACAGCATTTTGAAAATTTTCAAAGCACAAAACCTTTTGCGAATTGCATACCTACATCATTTCTCAAATACCTCTTCTGCTTTTAAAAAATATATTCAGCATATCTCAAATAAAAGTTACTCTCGAAATGAAGCTAGCACAAGAACTCTCTAGGCATTCTGCACTATTAATCCTCCTCAATTTTAAACAAACCATGTTTAATGAAAAACACTACCCTCACCATATACAAGAAAGTTTCATCAGCCTTACTGAACATAGATCACCATGTAAACATATATGCAATTTCTTAAAAGATGTACACCTCCAAGCCATCTTTCCAAAAATGTATACCTCTCTGCATCTTTAAGTAAGCTCAAAAGTCCCACCGTATATATAGCTATGTGCAAGCACAAAAACCATATCTCACCATCTAAGCATATGCAAAGCGGCCATATAAATTAAAAACCACATTGACAAACACTTCCCAATGCATACCTAACAAGTATTACTATTCCTGTTTAATAATGTTACTAAAAGTACTACAACTCCCAGAATGCATATAAACGATGCATCTATTTTGCACATCATGTTCGGCACATCATGTTTACACATTTAAAACATTCTTAGTTCATCATTGCAACTTTCCACAAGACTATACTGTTATTTTTCAATAAAATACACAATGCTGGTGCTCATCACAGATGCTGATTTGTTGCAATCTATGATTCCACTCTGATCTGGTTTCCGGGTTTTCACGCCGATCGTAACTGTGCCTCGCAGCTGACGGTGGGGAAAAGACGCCAGGAGACGCAGGGGAAGGCTGCAGCCGTATCACCACCGTTTTACCGTTTTACCACCAGCTGAAAGGCACGCTGAACCGAACCACACGGAGCCACATGGTAAAAACGCCGAACTGCCGGCCCCCGGCAGCCGCAGCCTTCGCCTCCAGCTCATACGCTGCCCCGGCTGATCCATCACGGCGGGAGGGCCCCGCATAGCAACGATAAGCCGGGCCTCCCCCGCATCCTTCCCTGTAGCGGCACCCACGCCATCCATATTCATAACCACATTTACAACCATATCAGCGGAAGGGACGGAAGTGGGGGCCATGGGGTACCCCAAACTTCAGCACGGAGCAGGCGAGCCTCAGTAACTCCCTGACAGGCACCAGCGTAGAAGGGGACTCACAGTAGTGGCAAGCGCAGTTGCCTTTAGGCGGCGGCAGCAGTAAGTGAGTGCCCTCGGCGGGTCTACGGAGGCGGCCTGACTAGGTCAGGGGGAGCCTGTGACCTGCCCTGAGAGCCCCGCTTGCCTTAACCGCCCCCCGCTGACAGTTTCATTGATTCACCCGCCCCCCCGCTGACAGTTTTACTGATTCACCTGCTCCCCACCACCTTCACCTCTGCCTTCCCGGCTCAGGTGGGGGACAGGGGGCACCCAGCATCATCAAGGCAGCACTAAAGGCTCCAATGACTCCAATGACACCACTTTTGCCACTAGTTTAAGCACCGTCTAAAAGGAGCATCGGCAGTCCTCGTATCCCCCATAAAGGAAGAGAGGAGAGAGTGGAGAGAGCGAAAAGAGACGAAAAGTGACAAAGGAGCAACAAGGGACTTGGACTTGGACCCGGAGCAGTTGCCCAGTAGCCGGAAGCTAACCCCAGCAGTACACCTGGCACATGGGGCCCAAAAGGAAGGGCCGATTGCACACGACCCCAGAAGAAATCCTCGCGAGCCACCCACCCAACAAAGGGACAACAACAAGGACTACGAGGAGCAAATCATTAACAGATCGCTTAAACGAAATGCCGCAAGAGGTAGACCAAAGGGGCTCGATTAGAAACTTCCTTATTAAGAAAATCGACCCCCCCAGTAGTGACGACGGCACTACACAGGATGCCGTCCCCTTTGGCCCACGCCCGGCTCAAGACAGCAGCACTAATGAACATAGCAGACGACAGCTCAATCATACCTGCATACTCAAGGACGAGATCTCCCCCTGCGAGGAACCCAGGACCAAGCAGGAAACGGCTAGTGCAGCCCACGAGCAACCCTACCCAAAGCAACCAGAAGGTCCATCCAGGGGTGGAACCCCCCCTCTTCCCACAGACAAGGGGCAGGACACCACAACCAGTATGACTCCCGATACAGCGCTGCCCAAAGGCGGCTCCACAGTAATGACGAGGGTGCAAATCCATCAGCCCAACGCCCTCGGTTTAGATCCTAGGACCACGGAGATTAGTGAGCCCCAATACGAATCTAAAGAGCCAAAACCAACGAACTCCCGCTCCCACCCAGCTCCCCTGGCCCCAGTGTCCCCTGTGGCTGGGGAGCTTACAGCCTCGTTCCTTCACAACCTTGGACAAAAGATCGAAAGAACACTTGATCTAACCCCAAACCTTACGTGGCCCTCAGCGTCCCCATGGGCCTCCAACTCAAAAGTTGACTATCTTATTTGCAACAGCAGCGCCGATGCGGTCTCAGAGAAAGCATCCTCGATTGAGACAAACAGTGCCACTAATAAAGCCCTCCAGTGGCAATCGACCAAGATGGAAGTGCAAATAGATCTTCTACAAGCAATTGCAGGGCGCCTAGTTGATATAAGCTCCAAGGTGGAGGACCTAGACAACAGGATCTCCCAACATGTGGTTTCCAACCGGGGCGACTGCTCCTGCCGCTGCTCAAATCTCATTGAGAAGTGGGCCTCCCTCCCTGAGGTTCTAGCAGACATAGTTGAGATAGCGAAAGGGCGTATGGAGGCATTAACTTCAAACAACACAGACGATCGGGCGAAGCACAACAGTCTCACCCCGAAGGCGATACAGCCAGCAGGGGTTCCATCAGGACAGAAGAACACAGCCGATAACGGCAAAAGTGCAGAGCACACGACCAATAATCCGTCAGCAGCCCCGAAACTCCCAAAGACATACAAAGCTTAAACTTCAGGGCTAGCGACGCCACTGGAACAGATCTGCAGGAACACACCTCATGCACAACGGACACACACGAACCCTCCTTATCAAGGAGAGCAAAAAAGAAGTTGAAGAAGCAACAGAAAAAGACAAAGTTAAAAGTGAGACAATTGCAGTCATTGAAGATCAATCAATTGCCCTTACAAGGGGACACAAAAGTCACTCAGTTTTACCCAATTTTCACCGACAAAAACTGGGGCAAAAAGGTCCCCCCGGACTCCCCACCTTTGGAAATTCAGCATAAGCCAACCATACCACCAAGCACTCCTAGTGCGAAGGGCCAAAAGTCATTAGTAAGGCCAAATCACCCTATAGACAACGATCCAACGGCCGGAACAAGTCCATCTCCTGCAGAATTGCTCTTCCAAACAGCCTCGGCAATATCAACACTACAGTCAGATACTCTAAATCCATCACAATTAAGTCCGGGGCTTCAGCCTGCCATCAGGAACAATAACGGCCAAAGCAAGTGGCCCCAAGCAGGACCTGCCTCAATCCACCAAGGAAGCACTAGCACAGGATCAACCCCAGTAGAGTCAGCTACAGAAAGGGGAGAAAGGGCCCAAACTGTGGGCGCACCAGCAGTCGTATATGAGGTGGTCCTCACACCGAGATTCCTTAGTACGGGACAGCATGACATCCTGAACCGGAGCAACATTTTACGTCTCTTCAAACACCTGGATTCCCTAGACAAGATACAAACAGGGGACCTAGAATGGGTGAAATTCGCGAACACGAAGGGGGACACACATGGTGACACATCAGTGGTGGGCCTGAAGAACAAAGAAATACAACAAGCCGTCATGAACAACTCCACCCTACTCGCTGAGTGGGGCATTGAAGTTCAGACGTTGCCGCATCTAAAATACCCACACGTCCTGGCCCCAGACACTGGGGGGAAGGCCACCTGGTCGGTCCTGCATGGGATAAACAGCTCAGGACCCTCGGACAGAAGCCAGACGGGCCAAAGGGACCTAATGGGTATCAGAATCTTATGCCAAAACAACCATCGTGTTATACGCACCACCTCCTCTATCTCTGATCAAATGGGACTCGCAAGACGGAGGCCACAGCACTCCTAGCTGCGACAAAAGTCAGCCTGTCAGAGGAGACACTGGGCCAGGATTAACCCACAAGCAGCAATTAACTATAATTTCCTGGAACATAGCAGGGATCAGTAAAATCTGCAAAAATGAAAATCTGAAGCAGTTCCTGGAAAGCGGGGACATAATCTGCTTCCAAGAAACATGGGCCTTGTCCAGCACTCCTTTGGCAGGGTACTACGAACTGTAACCACTAGGTGACAGTGGAGAGATCCACTGCTACCGAAAGGGGTAAGAAAGGTAGACGTATGGATACCTCCTCCCTAGTATATACTTTTCCACACTATTGTATCCAAACCCAGGATGGCTCTAACAGCCTCTAATACTCCTATTGGTGATGCATACCGCTGTCGCGGGAAGGAAAAAGATTTCCTTTTGTTATTCAACCCTCACACACCCTATTGGTGTCATGCTTCTGATCCAGCGCTAACAATAAAAATAATTCTCCTATTATGCTTTGGTCATCAAGGTGCAATTATTCCTCTAACACACACACTATATCCATATGACGCTGGGGCCCATAACACCGCATATACATTCACTTACTCATTTGTTCCCTGGATTTCCTCCGTTATGAACCTAGGAGAAAAACGATTCGCTGGAAGGAGACGGGATACCTCTTTATGATGACATAATAATTCTCATCTGCTTTTAAGGTATTCCGCTCATTGGTCGATGGACCAACTAGTAGGAATCAGTTGATGGTGATTAAGACCAGCTCAATCACAATGAACTCTTTTACCATTTCATTATTAATCATTAAGCTAAAGAAAATCACTGAGACATTTGCTTAAAGAATGATAAAGTTTATATAAAGTTTTGAATGCATGAAATTGAGATTAAGCTTATTATTCAGATCATTGCATTTATCATTAATATAAGAATAGTTTGAAATTGCATGGCACTTTTATTAGACGGAAAAATGAGGTTATCATAATAAGAACTCTATAGATCAATCTACCTATCTCTCTGGGGAAAGCCTAATAATTCTAATAAAATCTATCAATAAAAGTTCTCCTAAAGCAGCATCTTATAGTCAACTGGAAAAGGAAAATAACAGCAGCAGCATCAGCTCGTCAGCATCAGCAACCGCAACTTCTCCCATCTACAGCATCTAACTTCTTCAGCATCTCCCGCAGCATCCCGCAGCATTCTATTCTCCAGCATTCTAACCCCTCCCACCAAGAGTAGGTCTTCTTATACCCTAATTCTAGCTTACAGCATAAAATGTTTCTTCTTACATGGCGCGATTCATTCTCATTGGTCAAAAACTCAGGTCCATATACATTTTAATCAAACTTCCTGGTCTTAACCAGTTCCGTGTGGAATGTCCATGCAAGCATCGTTTCCCACAGTTCATGCACTTGCTCATCCATTTCGATCAGTCCAAATTGTATCTTTTTCTGCTACATTTTGTGTAATACAGTTCGTCTATTGATTCAACCAGGCTTCTCACGCTTCTTGCTGATCATCTTGGCACACATCTGCTCAGAAGGGTCACAGCAGCCTTGACCATACTTTCATCTTAGCCTCTCGGCATCAGCACGTGATCATCCCTTTTCCACAGCCTTTCTACTCTATCACATGATCTCATCCGCTCATGCGCATTCTACTAACTCGCGGCCATTTTAAATTGCTGCTCGGCAGGCCTAAGCGCACTATTTTCAAAGAAAACAAAATGTTATTAAAACAAAGAAATATAAACCCTTTCGTTTCCCTCCCGTCTTTCTACGTACCCCAATTAGGTATTACCTAGCAGAAGCAACATATAAAGCTGTCCCTTACTTACCATCGCTTTATTTTGCAACCACACGTTTTATTTAAAAGCACAAATCATGCATTTATTATTAAATTAGTACGCAAATATTATGCTATGTTAGAAACGTAAACAATTATAAGTCAATTAATTTGCACACTGAATTGCGTGTTACCATTAACCCTTTACATACATTGTTGGTTATTTACTTAAACGAACATGTTTATTAATATTGTACGAAAATATTAGGAGGTTAACATTTTTATATTTACCCTGCTCCATCAACTCCCCCCTTTGGTGATTTTTAATATCACCACAAAAACCCAAGTTATACAATTTTCTCAGACAGCATATATCTTTTATCCATTTGCTTTCGTTAGTTTATACTTCTGTATCCCTTTCAACTTGTTTCTTCGTTTTCTTGTACATGTTCTCTTTTATTTCTTCTAACTCTATTTCACCTATTTCTCTCTCTCTTTCTTTGTTTATCATGTTTTCTTTTTCTATCTTATTCTGCCTTCTTCTTCTCTTTATACATGTTACTGCAAGCTTCAGTACTAATATTATTATTATTATCATGGTTGCTATTATTATAACTTTCCCTATTATTAATCCACTCATTCTTGTTAACCAATTTGTTACGGAAGAAAACCCTTTACCAAGTTTTCCCCAAACACTTTCAACCTCCAGTGGAACAAGCTCTTTGTGTAAATTTGTAATATTTGTTATATACTTCTGTATATTTTCGCTTTTATCTGGAATGTAAGTGCAACAATGTTGGACTTTCAGCATTCCACAGACTCCGCCCTCTTTTGCCAAAAGAATGTCAAGGGCAAGACGATTTTGCATCACCATAGCTCTCATGGCAACCATCTCGGTATTTACCATTAAGAACCCTCCAGCAGTATCTGTAGATAAGCGATCTACCACTGTGGATAATTTCCGAATTCTAAATGCATTCAAAGATATTCCCACTGCTGGTATCAATGCACCAAAAATATCACCTACTATTTCTGAAAAACTTTCCCTTTTTCTACGTGTAAAGGTATTTATCATTTTGTGTGTTCCTTTTTCTTTTCTATCCACATGAAAAATCTTTGGAAAGACCAGGCCTAAGTAGCATGACCCATACCAATGGTCCGGCAACCTATAATAAACCCTATTCCCGCAAACATAATAAATCCCTGGAAATATTGGATCTTTTCCCCCTTTGAATCCCCATCCACCTAAAATTTGGTAATTGTCATGGCAATTGCTGGAACCCACAAAATAATTGTCATATCTTGTCTTATTTCTTCTAATGCACAACCTTCCCTGTTGGGGCCAATCCAGAGTCATAGCTGCATTTGTCTTTTTCTTGTCATGATGGTCCTCCTCAAACACCCAAAGAGGTGTTTTTGTCTCTTCTATCACTTTTCTTTGAAATTTCACTCTTCTCTCTTCAACCATTTCTAAAAATACCTTTTCTTCCTTCTTTAACTCACAGGTAAGGTTGTACCTAATTATACTATCTAATGTTAAAATCTTATCTTCTAAAAAATATTCACCAAACGTCTTTCCCTCTTTTATTTTGTTAAGCTCGGGAACTACAGAAACTTTTGCAAAAATCTTATTTATGTCAGTGTAATAATATTCTAATCGACCTGTTTTATAAAATAAACTTGCTAAAACACTACATGTTTTTCCATACGTCAAAGGGAGGTGATGATAAGTCACACCCTCTGCTACAGATGCAGGCAACTGCATACAAGCATAGCAATCTCTTACATCCATTGTTTCTACATACTCATACAGTAATTTTGTAAAAACATTCTTTGAAAAATCTGTTATTGATTTGTCCTTATGTAATTCTGCACTACTCTTTAAAATAACTGGCTCTTGGGTGTTAGCTCCTTTTTCTTTCTCAGTGTTATTAGACTTTTCTACTACAGCTAAACTAATTGGAATAGTTATTGCTGAAACCACCCATACTGTTATTAATAAACCTGTACAAAAACAGCACATCTTGCACCATCTACTTAAAAACTCACATCTACACTTTCTATCTCTAGTATTCTCCATTTTGTCTTCTAACCTTTTTATTTGTTTTCTAGAAAATTGTGTCACTACACCTCAGAAATGACTTGCTTGCCACTCTGTACTTCCAATATTTTGTCTTTGCTTGGTACTTTCTTTTAATTCTTTCTCAGAATTCTTTCTCTGTCACATCCGGTAAATTTGTCAGTTCAGTGTTTTGTCAAATCCGGTAAACTATCTAAACTTCTTCAGGTTTGTTGCTTCAGGTTTGTTGCACTTCACTTTCTCCCATCAGGTTTCTTTGTTCTAGGTTTTCGTGACTGTTCAATTCTTCTTTGTGACTAGTTAAAGCACGATACAACCATTCAGGCGATCTATATTTTTGATTTACTTTCTTTATTCTTTTCGTTTTCTGCAAATGTTTTCCACCTTGTTTTTCTTGCTCCTTTTGACTTGTTATTTCATTCACTTGTTCAGCATTTTTCCCATCCAATTTTATGATTCTGTATCTTAATTTTCTTACTTCGTTGGGCCAATTGTCTCCTTTTCTTGGCCTTTTTGCTTCACTTCCTTTTTCCTCTCTTTCTGTTTTCCAATTTCTTTTTCTTGTCTCTAGTTTTTCATTTCTTTCTTCTCCACTTTCTTCTGATTCTGTTTCAATCCTTTCGTTATTTCCTCTTATTTTAAAGCTTATAATTTCACTTTCATCTACTTGTGGTAGGTCTTCTTTTCTTATCTTCCTTCGTTCACCTATTTCTGTCCCTCCTCGAGGTTCTTCCGATTTTGTATCAGTTTCTCTATCTGCTTCTAAATTTCCCTGTTCTTGTGTTTGACTATCTGTCCCTACTGCTCCTCGGGGTTTTTCCGATTTTTCTAACTCTTGGTTTGAAACTCTCCCTTCTTCATCTATTAATATTATTTTCGGAGGAATTTTACCACAACTTGTACTTGGTTGCTCACTGTCACTATCTTCTGGCTCAGTTTCTTCTCTTATGCTTTCAAAATTCCACTTTCTTTTTAGAATTTCTTCACCTTCCGAATGTTCTGTATCAGATTCTGAACTGGTGTCAGATATTTCCAGATGTCGACTTACAGGTCGATCTTCAAATTCTGGAACTTCAGCTATTTCTTCTATTTCCTCTTCTTCTTCTATCGTTGCACTTGTAGTTGGGTCTTCCAGATGTCGACTTACAGGTCGATCTTCAGGTTCTGGCACCCTGCTTGTTTCCTCTTCTCTTTCTGATGCTGAACTGTTATCGGTTATTTCCAGATGCCGACTCACATGTCGATCTTTTGGTTCTGGAACTCTGATGGTGTGGCTGGCATGTACCCAGTGTTTCACTCCTGCACACTTGACTGCGGTGGTCGTCACTAGGATCACTTGTCGTGGTTCGTCCCAGCGAGGAACCAAACAGTTTCTTCTCCGGTGGACTTTTATTCGAACCCAATCTCCTGGATTCAATTCGTGAGCTGGTTTTCTTTCAAGAGTGGTCGCATCCGGTCCAACCTGATGAAACACAGAACGCACCACATCAGCCAATCCTTTGCAATAATCCAGCACTAGATCATCAGTTATAGTCAGTAGCTTGTTGACAGGTACTTGTGCTTGTCTCATTGCTCGTCCCATGATTATTTCATGTGGACTGAGTCCAGTTTTCCTTTCCGGAATACTTCTGATTGTCATCAGAACTAATGGCAAAGCATCTGGCCATTTCAGTCCTGTAGCTTGACACATTTTTCCTAACCTGTTCTTGATCATTCCATTCACTTGCTCTACTATTCCAGAAGCCTCTGGTCTGTATGCACAATGCAGTTTCTGTTTAATACTAAGTGCTTCACAAATCAGTTTAACTAATTCGTTTTGGAAATGTGTTCCTCTATCTGTTTCAATCGTGACTGGAAAACCATACCTTGGAATGAATTCTCGCAGCAAAAGTTTTGCTACTGTGATACTGTCATTCCTTCTTGTTGGATATGCCTCCACCCAACGGGAAAACAAACAGACGACCACTAGAACATACCTCAATCTGCTGCAAGGTGGCATTTCAATAAAATCCATTTGCATTCTAGTGAAAGGACCCCCTTCTCGTCTTATTCTTCCTAGACTCACTACAGTCTTCCTTCCTGGATTTAACTGTTGACAAATAAGACATCTCTGACAAAGACTCTCAGCTATGGCTCTGAATTTTGGATTGTACCATGTTTGTCTAAAAGTCTGATCATTGAATCTCTCCCAATATGGGCTTGCCCATGGTACATCCGTGCCATGTCAGAAATCATGCTATCAGGCATAACTGGTCTCTCATCCCTGTAAACCCATACATCAGTTTCTTCATGTTTTCTACATCCTGCTTTTAGCCAAGTATCTTTTTCTTCATCTTCTGCAGCCTCTTGTAACTGTCTCACCTCATCCCATGTTTCAATAGAGTTAGTAAAAAGCAAAGGACAAGAAATATGCTCTCTTTCACGACATTTATTCAAAGATACCACATTCTTTGCACAGTACTGTGCCATCTCGTCAGCATATTTGTTGCCAACAGTAATGTAGTCTTCCCCATTTTTATGTGCATTGCACTTCACAACAGCGATCTGTTTAGGCAGCTGTATCGCCTCAAGCAACTTTTTCACAAAATCTCCATTTCTGATGGGCGTCCCTGCAGACGTCAAAAAACCCCTTTGTGACCAAATCTGACCAAAATCATGCACGACCCCAAAGCCGTACTGGCTGTCAGTCATAATCGTAACCCGTACATTTCTTCCCAACTTACATGCTTGAATCAGAGCTACTAATTCTGCAACTTGGGCAGACCGTACACCTTTCAGACAAGATGCTTCCAATACAGTTGCTACTGTGCAAACTGCATATGCTGCACTTAGAACTCCATCACTCGTTCTCAAACATGAGCCATCCACAAACAGAATATAATCTTATTCTTTCAAAGGCTCATCTCGTATATCAGCTCTTGGTTTTGTACAGTATTCGAGCACATTCAGACAATCGTGATCTACTTCATCCATTTCAATCACATTCTCTTCATCTGGCAATGATGTTGAAGGATTCACATTCATACATCTGTCAATGGTCACATTATCTGCACTCAAAATTACCTTTTCATATCTAGTCAGCCGACTATGTGTCATGTATTGTGTTTTCGTTCTTGTCAAAAGAATTTCCACAGAATGGGGAACATACACTCTCAATGGACACCCCATCACTATGCCTTCACTTTGTTCCAGACTCACACAAGTAGCAGCAACTGCTTTCAAACATCCAGGCAACGCTTTCGCTACCGGGTCTAAAACAGCAGAAAAATATGCAATTGGTCTTTTCATAGTTCCATGTCTCTGCACCAAAACTGAAAATGCACATCCATCTCTTTCACTGCAATACAGCTCAAAATCTTTCTCATAGTCAGGCATTCCTAATGCTGGAGCCTCACACAATTTCTTTTTCAGCTCTCTGAATGCTTTCATTTCTTCATCATTCATTTCAAAAGGATCTTTAACATCCTTCTTTGTCAGTTTCTGCAACGGTTTAGCAATTAGTGAAAAACCGCTTATCCATTGTCGACAATATCCAACCATTCCCAAAAACATTCTTACCTCTCTTTGTGTCATTGGAGCTCTCATTCCTTGAATCATTTTTATTCTTTCTGTCGTTACCTTTCACACTCCTTTCTCTATTTTATGCCCTAAATACTGGACTTCTTGTTGACAAAACTGCAATTTTGAAGGGGACACTTTATGTCCTCTTTTTGCTAAATGATTCAGCAAAGCAATTGTATCATTGACACATGCTTCTTTTGTTTTTGATGCCACCAGTAGGTCATCAATATACTGAACCATTACTGACTTTTCTGGCATTCTTAAGTCTTCCAATGATTTCTTTAGGATCTGATTAAAGATTGAGGGACTTTCTGTATACCCTTGAGGAATTCTGCACCATGCCAAAATACGCTCTCCAAACCTAAACGCAAATATTGGCTGGCTATCTGGATGCAATGGAATAGAGAAAAATGCATGACATAAATCAATTACTGTGTACCATTCTGCTTCACGTGGAATCTGGTATAGAATCACAGCAGGGTTTGGTACTATTGGGCAACAAGGCACAACAATTTTGTTTACCTTTCTTAAATCCTGTACGATTCTATATGTTCCGTTTGGCTTTTTCAGTCCCATTATTGGCGAATTACATGGACTGCTCATGATTTCTTTTAGAATCCCTTGTTCAATCATTTTATTTATTCCTGGCGTTATTCCTTCAATTATTTCTGGAGTCAATTTATACTGGGGCGTATTTGGGTAACTCGTTCCTTCTTTTACTGTAATTTTAACGGGATCTACTCCCTTCATTAATCCTACATCTTCTCCTGTCAAGTCCCACACTTCTTCTTTCACTGTCTTTTTCAACTCATTTGGGATTTTCTCTGCATCAAATACAGGAAACAAACCATTTACTTCTGGTTCTAAATTTACCATTGTCATTTTATACAGCACATCCTCATCTGGGGTCTGAAATGCAATTCCGTCTGGAGTACAATAAATTGTGCAGTTCATTTTGCACAATAAATCGCGTCCTAAAAGGTTCACGGGACTACAATCACACACCACAAATCGGTGCATTTCACTAAATGGACCAATTCTTACCTTTACTAATCTAGTAAGAGGCGTTTCAATTTGCTGATTTGAAACTCCAACCACTTGTATATGTTCACCTGAGAGAGGAAGATTTGGAATTTCCACTGACCTAACAGTAGAACGGGTAGCTCCAGTGTCAACAAGGAATGTTACATTTGCACCATTCACTTCTCCATCCACAAATGGACCTGACTGATCTACCTCTAGAGTTGCGCCAAGCACGCACTCTTCCCCCTCTCTTAGACACCGTCATGAACTTTCATCCGTCTCATCTTCATTCTGTCGTAACCAATATTGTGAAATTTCAGCTGCACGTGACAACTGTTTTACCTGTTCTCCTCCGTAGAATCCTGTTTCTGCACTGTATTTCTGTTGGTTAGCACTCTTGGGAAGTGGTGGTTGTGGCACCTGACCTTGTTGAGGAACTACCTCACTCTGCATCTGTGAATTTAATGATTGATTTTCCACATTAGGTTTTGGAGGAAATTTACACTCGTTTCTCCAATGTCCTAGCTTTACGCAGTTGTGGCATGGCCACTTTTTCTTTGCCTCATCTATGCTCATTTGTCCTTTTCCTTTACCTATATTAGGTCGGGATTTAAACTGTCCTGTTTCACTGCTAGTATTATTCAATTGAGCTTCTTGCTTCTCTGCAACTTTCACCTGTGCCCACATGGCTTTTTCTTTCAATTTACGCTGTTTACTCTCAATTTCATCACTGCAATACTTAGCATATCTCAAAACTTCATCCACTGTGCTATTCTGCCATCCTATCAAGTGCTGCTTAATCCTTTCACTTATCTCTGGTGTTAATCCATACACAAACCTATATACAAAATGACTCATGTCCTTCTCACTTAGTGTCTCATAACCACTATACTGTTTGAAAACCAACAACAATCTCTCATAGTACGCGTGCACTGATTCTTTGCTTTCCTGTGTTGTTCTGTCTATTTTTACCCAATCTGTTTCTTTTGGTGGAATTTTATTCTTCAAAAAGGTAACTACTTGATCATACTTCCTCATCACTTCTGGACCTGGCGCTCCTGTTTTGGCATCCCTTGGATATTCTACAGTTGGCCAATCAATTGTAATCTTACATTCTGTCCATAAATCAGCAGGCACTACTATGTCAAACAATCCATCTAGATCTATCCACAGCACTTTTGACACCTTAACAAATCTCTCCACTTGTCTGTACCCTTCTACTGGTTTCTCTCTTAATTTTGGGAAGTCATTTGTAAATGACAGTATATCCTGTCTGGTCCACGGAACATGCACATAACTACCACCTGGTGTTTCTCTCATCGGGTATTCCCTAGCAACTGGTTCCCTATCTGTTACTGCAAAAGCCAAAGATGCTTTATCTGTTGTTTTCTCATTCCTCTTTGTCCATCTATTTCTCCATCTATCCACATCACCCCATTTTCTCAATAAAACAATCAGCTCTTTTATTTGGGTCAGCCTTCCTGATGTGTTCAAATTCTCTATGTCTTTCTCACAAAAATCTACTCTGTA
Organism: Calotriton arnoldi; assembly: GCA_963921515.1. NCBI lineage: Eukaryota > Metazoa > Chordata > Amphibia > Caudata > Salamandridae > Calotriton > Calotriton arnoldi. Next base: position 45,724 of record CAWUFW010017298.1, read on the forward strand.
CGGTTTCTGCAACGTCCTTACTTTCACAAATTCTACTCCTAGTTCACCTGCAATCTCTTCCAATTTGTCATGTAAATTTCTAGCTCTCCAAGTAAGACTCTTGCACAAAAACATAATCTCGTCATCCTGATAATTTTTTAGTTTTTCTGTTCCAATTGTTCCCAAAATCAATTCTTCCATGTCTATTTTTAACCTAATTACATCTAATGGTTTTTCTTCTGGTTCTTTTGCTTTTAGCGCTTTCATCCATTCATTTAGCTCTTCTGGAGTCGGACCTACAGGCGTACTATTTAACTCTATCCAATCACTGCTTCTTTCTGGTGTTCCTGATGCAGACTCCGTCACCATAGGCATTCTCCTAATCTCACTCTCATTTATCGTCAAATTTGTAGGTGGACTTGGTCTACACGTACTAGCCAAATTGTGTGCACCTTCATTATTCAGTTCCATCCCTTCTCTTTTTCTTTGTATATGTGAATTCATGGGAATCACCAAAGAATGTTCATTTATTTTCTGATTCTCAAAAATTGGCATTACTGGACCGATTGTTACTGGTACCGTTACAGCTTCCATATTCTTTGTCAATTCTCTTATTTTCTCAGTCAATTCTTTTGTCGTTTTTGCTAATTCAATTGCATTGTCACTTTCTGTCTCTTCATTTTGTGAAGTTTTAAATGTTTCTTGTGACCTATTTATTTCATTTCTTCGTTCGGGTTTTTATTCCTCCCAGTTTCCATTGGCGGTGCATTAGGTGTCACCACCGCAGAAGTCTGTTGGTATGGAGGTGGGTTTCTGTTTAAAATATCTTCCAGCAATTCGTCATCTGTTTCACTACCACCATACACATACTTTTCTACCACTACATGCTTCTTTTTCTCAGTACACTTCCTCTTTGCTTCTTCCTCAACCGCAAAAGCTGGAAACAAACCTCCTGCCATGTTAGCATATCTCCAACGCTTTACTCTGTCCTCATGATTTATTCCCCACAACCTTCCAGGTATAAACTCATGATTCTTTAATCCTCTGGATCTCTCTCGCTCATACATCTCATCTTCCCATTCCGTTAAAGCTTCAAACTGTGTCGGTCTAGGTCTGGGTTCTAACATTACCATTTTTTCTCTCAAATTCCGTAATACGGCTACATTAAATGAACCATTCTCAGGAAAAGCCAATGCTCCATCGTTCTTGGTGTATTTTGTCCAATTTTCTAACCATATGCATGTATGATATCCATATTTCAGCATCATATGTGAAGCTGGTGATTTCGGCGGAGGAATTATTTGTCCCTCTCTAGTCACTACCTTTTTGTCCTTCTTAAAGAAGTTCTTAACTTTTGACATCCAAGACGTTTTCTCTTTTCCATACTCATAGTACCACATGATTCACAACCTTTTTCTCTTTAAACAATCCGCAATTCAATACTGTTCCCTATGCGTTATTTCAACCAATACTAGCGCGACTCACACCAACACTCCAATCACAGCGATTTCTGTCTACGGCGCACTGTCCAATCCCAGCGCGGCTTTTGTCTACGTCAGTCCTGCTCCTGTTCTCATGTGACTATCGCACTGTCCAATCCCAGCGCGGCTTTTGTCTACGTCACTTTGCTCTTGACCCCTCCTTTACAAAATTTATCGGCAATTTCTTTTTCAACAATTCTTGTTAGTTACAACATTTTATCCACATTTCCATTGTCTGATTCGCTAAACCGAAAAGATAGCTTTGACCATTCACACAAGAATTCTGTATTTTCCAGTAGGCAGCGCTTACCTCTACCCTACCACAGAACTTCAGTTTTGTCGATAAAGTAGCACTTCCCTCTACCTTACCCTTCTTTCAAGCAATCAGTAAACCCGTTTCTCTGGGGATAAAACACATGTGGAGACTATACTGCTCCTGAGAATTAAGGCCAGAGTTTCACAAGAAAACCGATCACTATTTCACTTACACACCTTTTATACGCAAAATGTCCCTAATATAACACAACCTGTGTTATTACCAAAAATGAACTCAGACAGTGTAAAATTCCATGCGGCTTCTCTTGCCACACATGTTCCACTTCCTACTTCCCGGAAGCGTGAAAACGTACATATAACATAACGCGACTCAACAAAAAGTGTTAGACATAAACTTATCAATAATCAATAATCACCAAACTAATCTATAATAACCATAACTCTGCTACCAAGAAATCTGATCCAGCGCTAACAATAAAAATAATTCTCCTATTATGCTTTGGTCATCCAGGTGCAATTATTCCTCTAACACACACACTATATCCATATGACGGTGGGGCCCATAACATCGCATATACATTCACTTACTCATTTGTTCCCTGGATTTCCTTCGTTATGAACCTAGGAGAAAAACGATTCACTGGAAGGAGACGGGATACCTCTTTATAATGACATAATAATTCTCACGGGCTTTTAAGGTATTCCGCTCATTGGTCGATGGACCAACTAGTAGGAATCAGTTGATGGTGATTAAGACCAGCTCAATCACAATGAACTCTTTTACCATTTCATTATTAATCATTAAGCTAAAGAAAATCACTGAGACATTTGCTTAAAGAATGATAAAGTTTATATAAAGTTTTGAATGCAGGAAATTGAGATTAAGCTTATTATTCAGATCATTGCATTTATCATTAATATAAGAATAGTTTGAAATTGCATGGCACTTTTATTAGACGGAAAAATGAGGTTATCATAATAAGAACTCTATAGATCAATCTACCTATCTCTCTGGGGAAAGCCTAATAATTCTAATAAAATCTATCAATAAAAGTTCTCCTAAAGCAGCATCTTATACTCAACTGGTAAAGGAAAATAACAGCAGCAGCATCAGCTCGTCAGCATCAGCAACCGCAACTTCTCCCATCTACAGCATCTAACTTCTTCAGCATCTCCCGCAGCATCCCACAGCATTCTATTCTCCAGCATTCTAACCCCTCCCACCAAGAGTAGGTCTTCTTATACCCTAATTCTAGCTTACAGCATAAAATGTTTCTTCTTACATGGCGTGATTCATTCTCATTGGTCAAAAACTCAGGTCCATATACATTTTAATCAAACTTCCTGGTCTTAACCAGTTCCGTGTGGAATGTCCATGCATGCATCGTTTCCCACAGTTCATGCACTTGCTCATCCGTTTCGATCAGTCCAAATTGTATCTTTTTCTGCTACATTTTGTGTAATACAGTTCGTCTATTGATTCAACCAGGCTTCTCACGCTTCTTGCTGATCATCTTGGCACACATCTGCTCAGAAGGGTCACAGCAGCCTTGACCATACTTTCATCTTAGCCTCTCGGCATCAGCACGTGATCATTCCTTTTCCACAGCCTTTCTCCTCTATCACATGGTCTCATCCGCTCATGCGCACTCTAGTAACTCGCGGCCATTTTAAATTGCTGCTCGGCAGGCCTAAGCGCGCTATTTTCAAAGAAAACAAAATGTTATTAAAACAAAGAAATATAAACCCTTTCGTTTCCCTCCCGTCTTTCTACGTACCCCAATTAGGTATTACCTAGCAGAAGCAACATATAAAGCTGTCCCTTACTTACCATCGCTTTATTTTGCAACCACACATTTTATTTAAAAGCACAAATCATGCATTTATTATTAAATTAGTACGCAAATATCATGCTATGTTAGAAACGTAAACAATTATAAGTCAATTAATTTGCACACGGAGTTGCGTGTTACCATTAACCCTTTACATACATTGTTGGTTTTTACTTAAACGAACATGTTTATTAATATTGTACGAAAATATTAGGAGGTTAACATTTTTATATTTACCCTGCTCCATCACTTCATCATCGGGTTCACCCAGACTCCTAAAGGTCTGGGTGGGCTCGACCATCTTCCAGGGAGCTCTTCGGAGATACAGGCCAGGAGGGTTTTAAAGATTAAAAATCCTATTGCTTCCCCAGGTATCCTTTAATCGCGGGGATGCAATGGATATTAAAAAGTTGAAAAACGGGTCTTTTCAGAGTTTATGGTCCTAAGACCCTAAAGGTTAGCCAACATGTATCAGCCCACTCACAAGTGCCAAAAAATTGGTCTGGGGCTTTCATCAGGGCGAGAGCCAGGGAGCAGAGACAGCAACTAGGTTGACTGCTGGGCAGAACATGTAAATTACATGTGACCATATACCTACTTGCTCTCTTCCCTGAGACACGCATATTCCCCTCAAATTGGGTGGAATTTTTTGCTTATCATGAAAAGAAGGAGGATAACTATTCTCCTCACTGTGATGCTTGTCTTTTAAAGAAAGATTTTTATGATTAACATTGATAATTATTGGTGTTTGTGAAGGGAACAGCTATCTGTACCTTCCTAAATTGAAATCATAGGTCAACATTATATGTCCTTGAAATAACCAGGGAGGGATCTCTCTCTTTTTTGAGCCCTGACAAAAGCCCCAGACCAATTTTTTGGCACTTGTGAGTGGGCTGATACATGTTGGCTAACCTTTAGGGTCTTAGGACCATAAACTCTGAAAAGACCCGTTTTTCAACTTTTTAATATCCATTGCATCCCCGAGATTAAAGGGATACCTGGGGAAGCAATAGGATTTTTAAGCTTTAAAACCCCCCTGGCCTGTATCTCCGAAGAGCTCCCTGGAAGATGGTCGAGCCCACCCAGACCTTTAGGAGTCTGGGTGAACCCGATGATGAAGTATGACACCAATAGGGTGTGTGAGGGTTGAATAACAAAAGGAAATCTTTTTCCTTCCCGCGACAGCGGTATGCATCACCAATAGGAGTATTAGAGGCTGTTAGAGCCATCCTGGGTTTGGATACAATAGTGTGGAAAAGGGTACTACGAACATCAGGTCCCAGCCATAAAAAGGAATCTTTTTGGCCGTCCAGCTGGCGGTTTATCAGTTTTTATAAAACATGAATGTGCCCTCGCTGCCACAGCTATCACCTTGAACTCCCCTGGACTGCAAGCCCTACAGATCAGAGGTCTGAGTTTCAATAAACATACAACGCGCCTGTTGGTAATAAACTGTTATATCAATCCCGTACAGACTCTCATGAAAGATCAGCTGGAGGCATTGGCACAGAACCTAGAAGACCTGCTAAACAAACACAAATCATATCAGGTTATCCTAGCTGGGGATTTCAATCTGAAGGATCTTGACAAAACAGAATCACCCCCTCGGGGATCAGGCAGGGCAGCCCCCCTGCATGACCTTCTCAAAAATTATAAGCTGATATCAACCTACGTACTGAAAAAAGCTCGCTCGGCCTCCTGAGCTCACTTTTCGGGACGCTTCAAGAATTGATTACATCATGGCTAGCGAAGAGTTGGCGGCCAGAATGAAAGACTTTGAAGTCGAAGATCGGAAGGAAAGCGATCACAGGCCATTAAGAGCAGCGTTTCAGCTGGACATTCCGCCAGCTACCATCTACCAACCCATTGGGGAGACAAGTGGGGAGGAAAAACACAGCGTCCTGAGGAGGATCAAGTGGTCAGACAAGACCGGGAACACACTTCAAACATGGTTGGGCCAGAAACAGGAAGGGAGCCTGCTTCCAGAGCTCTCACCCATAAAAGGATGGGAGAACATTATTGAGGACCTACAAACCAAGCTCGGGAACTCCAAGTCCCAAAACCCGAGACCGAAAGGGCAATTGAAACCAGGAAGCACCTGTCCAAACAACGATATACGAGAACGCAAAAGGCTGTTGCGTAAGGCCCTCGTAGAAAAGAAAAGAGGGGGTAGCCAAATAGAGGGACCATCAATTGCATCGCTGAGGGCATCTTTAAGGAAGAAAGTATGGGAAAACAAAAAAGCCAATATGGAAAGAGAATGGCTCAAAGTCTTTTCCTTGCTCAAACAAAAGAATCCAGCACGACTCTGGAGACACATAAACCAGCTGAGCAATCGAGGACCCTCAAGAGAAAATGGAGTGGCAGAAAAAGATTGGATGCTACATGTGAAGCAGCTATATGTAACAGAGTCTACCAACAGAGACCTAACAAGTGGTAGGGCAGACACAGCCGAGCAAGTCGAGCTAGCTAGCACAAAGTCAGGAGTCATGATCCCGAGCCCAGGCAAGGTCTCCATGGGTAACAGATCTCCGGCCAATGCTCATGGCACTTCACCAGTCCGGATAAACACCCAACAGGTCATCAAAACTATCAAGAGCATGAAGAATGACAGGGCCCCTGGGCCCAACGGGATTCCAGCACCGGTCTTTAAACTGGCACCGGAGTTCTGGGCATCACTCTTAACCCCGCTCTTCAATTACACTCTCTCGACTGCCATAACCCCTGAGTCCTGGAGGGGTTCCATATTGGTCCCCATCTTCAAAAAAGGAGACTGCCTAAAGCCGTCGAATTATAGGCTTATTGCCCTGCTTGATCTGGAAGCCAAGGCATACGCCCGCCTACTATTGAAATATCTGGAGAAGTGGGTCGAAGAGAGAAACATAATACCCTTGCACCAGACCGGCTTTAGGTCACAGGCATCAACCATGGACAATGTTCTGGCGCTAGCGCACCTTTGAGCCCAGGCAACCCTGAAGAACCATCCCCCGCTTTTCTGCTGTTTCATGGACTATAGCACAGCCTTTGACAAAGTAGTCAGGAAAAGACTGTGGTGGAAATTAGAAAACTGGGGCATTCCACCAAATCTCCAGAAGGCAATAAGATCATTATATGAGGACACCTAGGTGCGGGTCAAAACAAGTGCCCGCACAGTTTCCCCCAAAATAATCATGGAGAATGGGTTGAAGCAAGGATGCGTGCTGGCCCCCATCCTCTTCAACTTATACACGGCGGACTTGGGGGAGGCCCTAAAAGGAGCCAGTTTAGTAGCCCCAAGATTAGGAAGTGTGAGGCTGCCAGTGTTACAGTATGCAGACGACACAGTCATAATGGACCACACGAAGGTGGGCCTACAAAGAGCCCTAAATGCTTTAAACAGTTTTAACATCATTATTAACCTGATAGTTAACCAAGGAAAAACCAAGGTGATCATTTTTGGGTCCTACCATCTGAAAAAGAATGTACTGTGGCAATTGGGAAACGTGCAAATCAATTCGGTGGCTTCATACAACTACCTAGGGGTCTGGTTGACGGAACGGGCCAAGGCGAACGTACACCTAAGACAGCAGAGTTCCAAGGCCAGCAAGGTTACACATTTATTAAAACAACAAAGCCAGCATTTGATCAGCCCGTCCGCCAGCCCTATTCTGACAGTTTTAAGAGCGAAGCTCCTTCCAGCAATTAGCTACGGACATCTTGCCTTCCCGGGAAATTGGACGCTCTCCTCAATTCAGCCCAAGTCAAGGCATACAAGTCAGTGCTATATATACCGAGGTCAGCAAGAAAAACAAGGCTAAGACTGGAGCTAGGCCTGGCGAGGCCAGACCTGATCTGCCAGGGGGAGATCATAAAGCTATATTTAAGGATATTAAGGGCACCGGCTAACTCCCTAAAAAAGCATTTGAGATCCATCTTTGAGGGGCCAAGCTCGGCCTGGCATACTAGGCTAGGAAATGCAATCAAAGCACTGAAGATCGAGGAAGAAAGCATCCCGCGGCTGGACATCCCCTTGAATGCCTGGAAGAGAGTTGTCAACAAACAAGTGCGCAAAATTTCCTTTGATCTAGACCTTAAATCTCTCCGCCGAAGCTCTCATCTAGATCCGTTGAATAATTCCTATACGGTAGGAAAAGCTCAACCCTACCTAAGTGAGGCCCTCACTATACAGGCCCGAAGTAAAATCTTATTCATGAGGCTGACCATGCTCGGGATTGCGGATTTCAATCCTGCATGGGCCCGAAGAGGGGAATCCATAATCTGTAGACTGTGCCCCTACAAGAGGGAATCTTGGTTGCATCTTTTATGCTGCTGTCCCAATTTCAACAATGAACGCCGGAGACTTCTGCGCCCGATCTGTATCAATAAGGGTATAAAGTTGTGCAGCGAAGCATCAGCCTTATGTCTGTCAACCACTAACACATTGGCTCTAGCGAGATTGGCGAAACTTATCCATCAAATCAGGACAGCTTTAAAAGTAGCCAACGAAAGTAGCAAAACCCTGGGGAAGAGTATGGTAAACTCCGCGGATGAAAGCTGATGGGATCACTGAACGATGCACCAATGACAGTGCCCTTCTTGTATGCCCCCCAAGAGAGTATTTCCCCTAGAGAGACACTCAGTGCGCCACAGTGGGCAGCTCAAGAGCTCCGTAATGTAGATCACCTTCAGGGCACAAACGGGGGCTTCAAGAACATGTCCATAAAAGCTGGGGAAAGGCCGATTACGTGGGACTCAGGGAGGGGTGTCAATTTTTACCTAGCACAGAAGTTTGAAATCACTGTTTTTAAGCTTTTATATACTGATTGTTTTTACTGTAATGATTTTAATTAATTATACAGTTAATAAAGTTACAAAGTTACACAATGTAATAAAGAGGCACTAATTCATTTTTCTCTTACTTCCCATAACATTCACCACTAACCTCTTAAACACATACCCTCTAAGAGATACAGTCCATCTCATATATGTTTTCACATCACTGTGATACTCCTTTTAATCAAACTCCCATAAATATCTTCATTTCTGATGTACATTTTTAAAATAATTTCAAAGTTATATACATACCAGTGAATTGGGTTTGTGGATTATATTGTTGTTTTAGCTCTTTTTAAATAGTTTTGACACTGTTAGGATTTGTAAAAACTAAGCACAAGAATGGTACATCACTCTCGCAACTCTAAAATGGCAACCTCTTCAACTTTCCACTCTATCATCGTGAGAAAAGCAGCAAATGAAATCATGTCTTTCATTTTAGACTACTGCATCTCCACTTGTGAATGGTTAGCATCTGTTAACCCTTTCCCTCTCTTTCAAAATGAGGTTCCTGTCAGCGCATTATCTAGCTTCATTTTTCTAAAATTTAAATACTACACAACAGTTTATTACATAGTCCTGAGTTGCAAATTAAAACTTGCCTTTACTTAAATTGTGTCATAACTCCTCAACTTAAAAAAAAAATTCTGTCTCTTTAACACCCTTCCCCCAATACACTCTTAGCTCAGTGTACCTAGCAACCCAGTGGAACCAGTAGGTCACAAGTTCACAGCACATTCTAGAAGGAACATGCTGCTTCCAAATAAGATACAGCAGGTGCTTTACTCCACAGATTCAAAAGCATATCCATGTCTGTATTTCATTTATTTTCTCAAACAACAGCCAATGATGAGACTTCTTGCTAAGGCATCCAACACACTACCTCATTTTATTCACTTTCATGCTGACAGCATCCAATGAAATATATCTTTAAAAAAAAACAAAAAATAAAACCTCCATTTTAACTGCTTTTCCTTTGGAAAACTACCTCATTGCGCTCCAGACTTCTCCTTATTACTATTGCTCCTTCACTTAAAAATGCTAACAGTATGGATTGTGGGGCACAGCTATATTTATTGGGCTAAGAGGCTGCAAAAAAGAGAGGCATTGACAGGGACTTGGGGTTGCCAAATATGCAGATTAATTGGTTTAGCCAGGCAGGGTTAAAGTTTCATGAGTTGCTGGCTTTGGTTAAATCAATTATGGAGTCCCAAGCTCCTCACCTCATGATTGTGTACTGTGGTGGCAATGACCTAGGCACATTGACTGGGGTAGGGCTGGAAATCCCAATTAAAGAAACCTTTTCAAAACTGATGTCGCTTTTCCTTCACACTGGCTTGGTGTACTCTAATATATGCCAAAGAGAGAAATGGAAGTGGTCAAATCAATTCTGTCCGCAGATTGACAATGCCAGGAAACATGTTAATAAACTGTTTCTGCATTCCTCAGAGACCATCGCATGGGCTGTATCTATAACAACAATCTGCGTTTTGACATGCATGGAATTTATAGAAATGATGGAGTGCACTTTATAGATGAAGGTAACAGGGTGTTTCTAAGTAACCTGAAACACTGCATCCGGTCTTATGTGTAGCTGCCATATGCACACAACCAACACAACAGCTCTTGTCAGACCCACCCTAGTACCCAAAACATTGTGAAGTTTATTTCTAAAGGTTTTTTTTCTTTCTTTTTTGGGGATCTACGTGACGATGTTGCGATCCCCGCAGACAAGTTGCGAAAGCGGATAATAAAAGCATACATTTGGTGGCCACCAACACATCCAAAAATAATATGTAAAAAAATCCATTCTGAATATTGCACTACACATATTACTATATACATACTTCTTTCAAAGCATGTTTAAACTCATATTTTTTCTACTAAGTTGCTTTAAAAACCATCTTTCCGACCTATTTTTTTTTATTGCGGTTATTTGGGACATCGTGATGACGTTGTTAACCGCGACAATTGCACTTTTTCCATAAAGCGTAAAAAACATTTATCCACACATATATGACAGTATTTTACACACTTGGGGTTTCTTACACTATTCTATAAACTCATGTTTTTCTAGAGAACTTCTATAAAAACCATCTCTAAAATCTTTTTTATCTTTTCGCGGTGACTCCAGAGACTGCGATGACGTTGGTAATCACAATCCCTGTGGGCACGTCGCAAAAACAGAAAACAAAAGCAGACATTCCATGACCACCAACACATCCAAAAATAATATGTAAAAAAATCCATTCTGAACATTGCCCTACACATATTACTTTATACATACTTCTTTCAAAGCATGTTGGCACTCATATTTTTGTACTGAGTTTCTTTAAAAACCATCTTTAAGACCTAGTTTCCATTTTCGCAGTTATTCGGGATGTCCCAACGACATTGTTAACCGGGACGATCACGCCATTTTCATAAAGTGAAAACATATATATGCCCACATTTTACAGTATTTTACACACTACGGGTTTATTACTGTACACTTCAAACTCATGTTTTTCTAGTGTATCTCTAGAACAACCATCTCTAAAACCTATTTTCCATTTTCGCGGTGAGGCCGGAGATCGCAATGACATTGGTAATCGCGATCCCCGGGGTTACGTGCGAAAGCAGAAAGCAAAAGCAGAAATTCAATAGCCACGACCACATAAAAAATTATAACTATATAATTAATTCTAACCATCACAGTAGATAACTCACTATATAAATAACTCTACAAAAACATTTATCAAAATCTCAATATCTCTATAACAATGCGTATTAATGATTCACTGATTTAAAAAAAAAAAAACGTCACCAATATTTGCAACGACGTTGATAGTCGTGATGTCCCCGCGATGGTACATGGGGGGCCGTGCTGGCGGTCGCAATGTGGACACATAACTTGTGTCACTAACACCCCCATTTCTTAAACATGGGGTCAGAGTACCTCTACTCTGACCCCTTATGGTAGCTTTTTCAGAAATGTCCAGCCCCAGGAACCATTCCTGATCGATAAAATGGCGGTGGCAACTTTCTGTTCAGGATGCGTCCAGCCAATCAGAGCATTCCCGTTGGTGTGTGCATTTGCAATTCATCGCGAAACCACCGCGAAATATCCAACTCCAGAGATTTCACTATAATTTTTACTGAAAATCTGTTTTATTAGCCTTTCATAGTGGAATATCACTATAATTTTAAACTTAAATTTCTCAACAACTACTGAACGGATTTACACCAAATGAGTAAACGGTGCTACCTTGAACCAACATCTACTTCCCTGCCAAATTTGGTGTAAGTCCGTTCAGCAGTTCGGGCTGTAGGTGTGGCTAAAGGTTCCTATGGGAATTAATGTTACAAATGCAATCTTATTTTGCACCCTAAATTCTCTGTCCCCAGTGCACGGATCACCCCCAAACTTTCCATAACAATAGAACCCACCTTGACACATTTTTGGGAAAATTTCATGAAGAGTGGTAAAAAGACTCCAAAGTTATAGTCAAGTCAAAAAAACACTTTTCCTATGGAAACTAGGTCCTAACTATAACTACCTACTGGCAACCGCCAGTGGGTAATATATATATATATATATCGCCAGTAGGTAGTTATAGTTAGGACCTAGTTTCCATAGGAAAAGCATTTTTTGATTTGCCAATATCTTTGGCGCTGTTTGACGAATCTTCGCGAAATTTTCAAAACAAATGGGTCGCTCAGATTAGCTCCTGTATTGAAAGTTTCTAGGGTGTTTTTTATCAAGCGGGGGCCGAGAAAAAAGGGGGGTCCCAAAACACGTTTTCTCTATGTTAATTTCCATAGGAAACTTTTGTTGCAGCTACAGCCCGAACTGCTGAACGGAATCACACCAAATTGGGCAGAAAGGTAGCTCTTGGTCCAGAGTGCACTCTTTTTGTTAAATGGTGTAAATCCATTCAGTAGTTCCTGAGAAATGTATATATTTAGAATTATTAATATCTGGTGACCGCGATGGAACCGCGAACACTCCCGATCTCGAGCTTGACTCTGATTGGCTGCCAACAGTTCCAACCAGGAAGTGTTGGCAGCCATTTTGTGACTCAGTTGAACCGAGTCACAAGAAAAAAAGTAAAAAAACAAGAAAAGAGGGCAGGGTAGAAACACCCTGACCCCCTAGGTCTGCTCAGGGGGTCCCACAGGGACCCTGAGGGCCCAAAAAAGCATTTTATGAATTTTTTTAGGCAGGATTCCTGTAGGGTCCGTGAATCCCACCAAAAATTAGAAAAAACCCAAAGCGTGGGCTCCCGCACTTCATTTTCTTTAAGCCCCCGGGTGGGCTAGGTCCCAGGGGCAATGTTGTACTATGAAGCGGGGGCTCGCCACCTCCCCGGGGCATTTTTTGAATTAAAAGGCATGTGGGGGCTTCTGCCTGCCCCCATGCTGCCCTGGGGACCGCTTCCTCCCCGGGGCTTTAATCTTTAAATGCTGGCGGACCTCGGGGCCCCCCGCAGCCCCAAGGACTGCCACCTCCCGGGCCTTTAAAAAAAATAAAAGGTGTGTGGGGCTCCTGCCTGCTCCCACACTGCCCCGGGAACTGCCATCTCCCCAGGACTTCAATCTTTAAATGCAGGGGACCTCGCACCCCCCACAGCCCCGTGGACCGCCACCTCCTCAGGGCTTTTTTTTAAAATAAAAGGCATGGGGGGCTCCTACCCCCCACACTGCCCTGGGGACCACCACCTCCCTGGGGCATACATTATGTAAATGCAGGGGTCTGTTATGGATCCCCAGCCCTGGGGACCACCAACTCCCCGTGGCTACTCACAAGATGGGAGGGGGGCCAGGCGGCCCCCCTCAGGAGCCCTCCATGGCCCTGTGGACCGCCATCCCCCCAGGGCCGGCTCCAGCAATGTCCCGGGGTGCCCACCCTCGGGCCATTGCAGTTTGTTATGGCAGGGCATGAGCACTGCTCCCACCCTGCCATAGCAAACTTCTGCTTTGCTTCAAGGAAGCGAGAGCAGGAAAACTGCTCTCGCTTTCATGAAGCGAAGCAGAATTGCTTTTGGGCAAAGGGAGCTGCATGTTTGCAGCTCCCTCTGCCCAACAGCAATGCCGGCTCCCGCAGGAGGCGGGGAGCGGGAGGCGGCAGGTACCGCAGGGGCATTGGGGCTCCACCCGTGGTCCCCAACATCATGGCCATGCCCAGGGGGATGGGGTCCCCGGGGCCAAAAATGGCCCGGGGGCCACTCTTTCCCCTCCCTTTATTTAAAAAAAATGGAATGGCCAAGCCCCAGGGATGGGGTCCCTGGGGGCCGAAAATGGCCTCAGGAAGGGGGCCGCGTGGCCCCCTCCTTTAAATATAGTTAAAATAAAAAAATAGAAATGGCCATGCCCTGGGGATCGGGTCCCCTGGGCCGAAATCAGCCTGGGGAGGGGGCAGCACAGTCCCCTCCTCTTTAAAAAACAAAAACAAAGGCCTAGCCCGGGGGATGGGGTCCCGGGGCCGAAATTGGCCTCAGGAGGGGGGCTTCGTGCCCCCTCCCTTTTCAATAAAAAAAAAATGGCTCAGGCCCCGGGGATGGGGTCCCCGGGGCCCAAAATGGTCAAGGGAAGGAGGGGCACGCAGCCCCCTTCCTAAAATAATTTTTTTTTTAAACGGCAACTCGCCAGAGTCCCCGCCCCCTCCCTGCACCACTCTGCAAATGCGCCTCCTGGCGCGCTCTGGGTTGGGGGATGAAGTCTTCTTCACTGGTGAGGGTCCTTAGGGGCCAACTAGCCCACCAGGTACCTCCAGTAAGCCCCACACAGTGGGATTGCTGAGAGGTGGTCTGAGGCCAAACCCCTTTTTACAACACTCTGCAAACGTGCCTCTTGGCGCACTGGTGGTGGGGCGATGAGGTCCCCTTGTGTCCTGAGGACCTCAGGACTGAGTTGGACTTTATCCCCCAAGCAGCAGTGCACCAGGAGGTGTGTTTGCAGAGTGGTGCAAAAAGGGGGTGTGGCCTCTGACCACTCGCAGCAATCCAGCTGTGTGGGGCTTACTAGAGGTAACAGGAGGGCTAGTTGGCCCCCAGGGACCCTCAGGAGGCAAGGGGACTTCATCCCCCAAACAAGAGTGCACCAGAAGGCGTGTCTGCAGAGTGGTGGAGAAAGGGGGCGTGGCCTGTGTCCACCTCTCAGCAATCCCACTGTGGGGCTTACTGGAGGAAACAGGTAGGCTTGTTGGCCCTTAAGGACCCCCAGCAGCGAAATGGACTTCAATCCCCATCCAGTGTTAAACGTAATGGGGCAGCCCGGTGTCCCTCAGAACCTGGGTATACGTATTTTAAAGAAAAAATGGTTCTGTCGGGGTAGCAATTGCTTAGGACAAGTAGTAACAACTTACTTATAACCAAATTGAATAATTTACACAAAAAAATATAATAAATACATAAAGATATAACACACACCAAAGATTTTTTGAATCAAAAATGTATTAGGAGAAAATCAAATAATAAAGGCTGTCGCAATTTATAATTTCAATTGCAATACGTGACTGTGGTGCAACAGTGACATGTGGTGAATAGTGATAAATACAATCTACTATATACAGAAATAATTGTGCAAAAAATGAGGAGGGGGAGGGAAAAGATTTCATAAATGTCCTTATTATTAGCACATATGCTTAATGATCCAATGACGAATGGGACTGTGATCATCAGCGTTGTGTGGACATATGTAATACGCCGACGTTTCGACTCTATATATCGCGCAAGAAGTGAAGGTGCGTCCAGGCGGGTCTTCCTCAAGGCAGGAGGGGGAAGAAACGGCAGCCCAAAAGTAGATTCCTGGGTGGCCCTGTGATTAATGAATTCTTAGTCAGGTAGAAAATTAATTCATAAGGATCTCCACCAGCCGGTTTGGAGCCTCAGAAA
Source organism: Calotriton arnoldi (assembly GCA_963921515.1). Classification (NCBI taxonomy): domain Eukaryota; kingdom Metazoa; phylum Chordata; class Amphibia; order Caudata; family Salamandridae; genus Calotriton; species Calotriton arnoldi. The sequence continues at coordinate 60,979 of CAWUFW010017298.1, forward strand.
AAACTGTATTAGACTTCCACCCGTCGGTTGGAGTCGATTTTATGCCAGTCCGGTGTATTTTCGTGATCTGGGAATCAAGCCTCCTTCTGTCCGCAGTTGAATTCGGAAAAAAACCGAACGATTCAATCCCCATCCAAGCGCACACCAGGGAGCACGTTTGCAAAGTGGTGGGCAAAGGGGGTGTAGCCTGCTATGAGAATTTAGCAATCCTGCTGTGTGGGACTTACTGGAGGTAATAGGAGGTGTAGTTGGCCCCCAAGGATGTCCTTGGGGGCCAACTACACCTCCTGTTACCTCCAGTAAGCCCAAAACACAGTAGGATTGGTAAGAGGTCTTCGAAGGCCACGCCCCCCTTTATCCATCACTCTGCAAACGTGCCTCCTGGCACACTACTGGTTGGGGGATGAAGTCCACTTTACTCCTAAGGGACTTTGGGGGCCAAGAAGCCCTCCTGGTACCTCCTGTAAGTCCTACGCAGCGGAATTCCAGAGCGCTGGTCAGACGCCCAGCCCCCTTTCTCCACCACTCTGCAAACGCGACTACTAGTTAAAAAAGCATTTGCAATGTAATAGGTCTTCTCGCATCCGCGAGAGTTGGAGCTATTGGCGTTGTAAATGTAAAAGTTTTTTACTAATGTTTTTTGGAGTGGAGTGGATGTACGTTGTGTGTAGTGGAATTATGTGGTATGTTGTGCAGTGAAATTATGTGGATAGAAAGTATGTGGTATTTAGTGTTTATGGATTATGTAGAGTGGGATTATGTGTTATGGAGAGTAATAATGTGGTATGGTAGTCTGTGTTGTGGAGTGGTAACCTCGGGTTTAGTCTTCCTCATTTCCATAGAAGCTAAACTATAAACTCAATGAGACAAAAAAAAGAAGTAACCACTGAGGAGCACTTCTGGACCTAGTCAGAGGTATGAGCAGGGCCACTGGAATTATACGACTGTTCGGCTGCACCGATTTTCGCATAATTATACATTTTCCGCAATTGCCACATAATCCTTCATCTGCTGCATAATCTGCAGATTTGAACAAAAAATACCTTGGGCCCGATTCACAGAACTAACTTAAGACAAAATCCTAAACTTACTACCATTTTGGTATTCACAGAAGGCACTTACTCATTTTGGTATTCACAGAAGGCACTTACTTACTCATTTTGAGTAACTTACTCATTTTGAGTAACTTACTCATTTTGAGTAACTTACTCATTTTGGTATTCACAGAAGGCACTTACTCATTGATGAGTAAGTGCCTTCTGTGAATGCCAAAATGAGTAAGTTACTCAAAGCGAGTAAGTTACTCAAAATGAGTAAGTTACTCATTTTGGTATTCACAGACGCACTTACTCATCAATGAGTAAGTGCCTTCTGTGAATGCCAAAATGAGTAAGTTACTCAAAATGAGTAAGTAAGTGCCTTCTGTGAATACCAAAATGAGTAAGTGCCTTCTGTGAATACCAAAATGGTAGTAAGTTTAGGATTTTGTCTTAAGTTAGTTCTGTGAATCGGGCCCCTTGTTTCTAGCTCAAACGCCTCAAACGTTACCAAAAATGCAGCGACAAGTGTGACAGCGTGGTGGAAGGCCCTTTGCAAAGCTGGAATGGTCACCTGTTACTTATTGCTAAATGTGGGTGTTAAATTGGTACTAATGGTGTGTAAACCACTCTTGCTTCTTTCTGCGCCTCTCTTGCCTCTTTCTGCATTTCTCTTGCGTCTTTCTGAACCTTTCTTCTTTTTCTACACTTCTCTTCTGCTTTCTGCACCTCCCTTCTTTCTGCACCTCTCTTGCTTCTTTCTTCTGCACCTCTCTTGCCTCTGTCTGCACCTCTGTTGCTTCTTTCTGCACTCCTCTTGCCTCTTTCTCCACCTCTGTTGCTACTTTCTGCACTTCTCTTGCTTATTTCTGCACCCCTATTGCTTCTTTATGCATCCCTCTCGCCTTTCTGCACCCATCTTGCCTCTTCCTGCACCCTCTTCCCTCTTTCTGCACCTCTCTTGCCTTTTTCTGCACCCATCTTGCCTCTTTCTGCACCCCTCTTCCCTCTTTCTGCACCTCTCTTGCCTTTTTCTGTACCTCGCTTGCCTCTTTCTGCAGTTCTCTTACTTCTTCCTGCACCTCTGTTGCTTCTTTCTGTACTTCTCTTGCCTCTTGCTGCACCCCTCTTGCCTCTTTCTGCACCTCTGTTGGTTCTTTCTGCACTTCTCTTGCTTTTTTCCACACCTCTCTTGCTTCTTTCTGCACCTCTCTTTCCTCTTTCTGTATCCCTCTTTCCTCTTTCTACACCTCTATTGCCTCTTTCTGCAGTTCTCTTGCCTCCTTCTGCACCTCTGTTGCTTCTTTCTGCACTTCTGTTGACTCTTTCAGCAGCCCTCGTGCCTGTTTCTGTACCCCACTTGCCTCTTTCTGCACCTCTCTTGCCTCTTTCTGCACTTCTCTTGCCTCTTTCTGCACCTCACTTGCCTCTTTCTGTACTTCTCTTGCTTTTTTTTCTGCACTTTTTTTGTTTCTTCCTGCAACTCTCTTGTCTCTTTCATCACTTCTCCTACTTCTTTCTGCACTTCTCTTGCATGTTTCTGCAACTCTCTTGTCTCTTTCATCACTTCTCCTGCTTCTTTCTGCACCTCTGTTGCTTCTTTCTGCACCCCTGTTCCCTCTGTCCGCATCTCTCTTGACTGTTTATGCACTTCTCTTACTTCTTTGTGCACCCCTCTTGCCTCTTTCTGCACCCCTATTCCCTCTTTCTGCACCTCTCTTGCCTCTTTCTGCACCTCTCTTGCCTCTTTCAGCAGTTCTCTTGCCTCTTTCTGCACTTCTCTTGCCTCTTGCTGCACCTCTGTTGCCTCTTTCTGCACCCCTGTTCCCTCTTTCTGCACCTTTCTTGCCTGTGTCTACAACTCTCTTGCCTCTTTCTGCAGTTCTCTTGCCTCCTTATGCACCTCTGTTGCTTCTTTCTGCACTTCTCTTGCCTCTTTCTGCACCCCTATTGCATGTTTCTGCAACTCTCTTGCCTCTTTCTGCACTTCTCTTGTTTTTTTCTGCACCTTTCTTGTTTCTTTCTGCAACTCTCTTGTCTCTTTCATCACTTCTCCTGCTTCTTTCTGCACCTCTGTTGCTTCTTTCAGCACTTCTCTTGCCTCTTTCTGCAATTCTCTTGCATGTTCCTGCAACTCTCTTGTCTCTTTCATCACTTCTCTTGCTTCTTTCTGCACCTCTGTTGCTTTTTTCTGCACACCTCTTACCTCTTTCTGCACCCCTGTTCCCTCTTTCTGCACATCTCTTGCCTCTTTCTGCACCAATGTTGCTTCTTTCTGCACTTCTCTTGCCTCTTTCTGCACCCCAGTGCCTCTTTCTAGACCTCTGTTGCTTCTTTCTGAAAATCTCTTGCTTTTTTCTGTACCTCTCTTACTTCTTTCTGACCCCTCTTGCCTCTTTCTGTACCTGTCTTCCCTCCTTCTGCACCTCTCTTGCCTCTGTCTGCACCCCTGTTCCATCTTTCTGCACCTCGTGTGCCTGTTTCTGCAACTTTCTTGCCTCTTTCTGCAGTTCTCTTCCCTCTTTCTGCACATCTGTTGCTTCTTTCTGCACCTCGGTTGGTGCTTCTTTCTGCACCTCTCTTGCAAATTTCTGCATCCCTCTTGCCTCTTTCTGTACCCGGCTTCTCTCCTTCTGCACCTCTCTTGCCTCTGTCTGCACCCCTGTTCCATCTTTCTGCACCTCGTGTGCCTGTTTCTGCAACATTTTTGCCTCTTTCTGCAGTTCTCTTGCCTCTTTCTGTACCTCTGTTGCTTCTTTCTGCACCTCTGTTGCTTCTTTCTGCACCCCTCTTGCCTCTTTCTGCACCCCTGTTCCTGCTTCTTTCTGCACTTCTCTTGCCTCTTTCTGCACTTCTCTTGCCTCTTCCTGCACCTCTGTTGCTTCTTTCTGTACCTCTGTTACTTCTTTCTGCACCCCTCTTGCCTCTTTCTGCACCCCTGATCCCTCTTCGTTCTGCACCTCTCTTGCCTATTTTTGCACCCCTGTTCCCTCTTTCTGCACCTCTCTTGCCTGTTTCTGTACCTCTCTTGCCTCTTTCTGCACCCCTCTTGCCTCTTTCTGCACCCCTGTTCCCTCTTCGTTCTGCACCTCTCTTGCCTCTTTCTGCACCCCTGTTCCCTCTTTCTGCACCTCTCTTGCCTGTTTCTGCACCTCTCTTGCCTCTTTCTGCACTTCTGTTGCCTCTTTCTGCACCCCTCTTGCCTCTTTCTGCACCTCTGTTGCTTCTTTCTGCACATCTGTTGTTTCTTTCTGCACTTCTCTTGCTTCTTTCTGCACCTCTCTTGCAAATGTTTGCATCCCTTTTGCCTCTTTCTGTATCTGTCTTCCCTCCTTCTGCACCTCTCTTGCCTCTGTCTGCACCCCTGTTCCATCTTTCTGCACCTCGTGTGCCTGTTTCAGCACCTTTCGTGCCTCTTTCTGCACCCCTCTTTTCTCTTTCTGCACCCCTGTTTCTTCTTTCTGCACTTCTCTTGCTTCTTTCTGTACCTCTCTTGCCTCTTTCTGCACCCCTCTTGCCTCTTTCTACACCCCTCTTGCCTCTTTCTACACTTCTCTAGCATCTTTCTGCACCTCTGTTGCTTTTTTCTGCATTTCTCTTGCTTCTTTCTGCACCTCTCTTGCTTCTTTAGGCTCCCCTGTTCTCTCTTTTGGCACCTCTCTTGTCTGTTTCTGCACCTCTCTTGCCTCTTTCTGCACCCCTGTTCCCTCTTTCTGCACCCCTCTTGCTTCTTTCTGCACCCCTCTCCCCTCTTTCTGCACCTCTCTTGCCTCTTTCTGCACCCCTGTTCCCTCTTTCTGCACATATCTTGCTTACTTCTGCACCTCTCTTGCATCGTTCTGCACTTCTCTTGCCTCTTTCTGCACCTCTGTTGCTTCTTTCTGCACTTCTCTTGCCGCTTTCTGCATTTCTGTTGCTTCTTTTGCACATCTCTTGCCTCTTTCTACATTTCTGTTGCTTCTCTCTTCACTTCTCTTGCCTCCTTCTGCAACCCTCTTGCCTCTTTCTGCACCCCTGTTGCCTCTTTCTGCACTCGTCTTCCCTCTTTCTGCTCCTCTCTTGTCTCATGGTGCACCTCTCCTGTCTCTTTCTCCACCTCTCTTGCCTCTTTATGCACTTATGTTGCCTCTATCTGCACCTCTGTTGCTTCTTTCTGCACTTTTCCTGCCTCTTTCTGCATTTCTGTTGCTTCTTTTTGCACTTCTCTTGCCTCTTTTTGCATATCTGTTCCTTCTTTCTGCACTTCTCTTGCCTCTTTCTGCACCCTCGTTGCTTCTTTCAGCACTTCTCTTGCCTCTTTCTTCACCCCTGTTCCCTCTTTCTATACTTCTCTTGTCTGTTTCTGCATCTCTCTTGCCTCTTTCTGTACCCCTGCTCCCTCTTTTTGCACCTCTCTTGCCTGTTTCTGGAGCTCTATTGCCTGTTTCTTCAGTTCTCTTGCTTGTTTCTGCACCTCACTTGCCTCTTTCTACACTTACACTCTTGCCTCTTTCTGCACCTCACTTGCCTCTTTCTGCACTTCTCTTGCTTTTTTCTGCATCTCTCTTGTTTCTTTATGCACCTCTGTTGCTTCTTTCAGCACTTCTCTTGCCTCTTTCGGCACTTCGCTGGCCTGTTACTGCATCACTCTTACCTCTTTCTGTACCTCTGTTGCTTCTTTCTTCACCCCTCTAGCCTCTTTCTGTACCCCTCTTGCCTCTTTCTGCACCCCTCTTCCCTCTTTCTGCACCTCTCTTGCCTGTTCCTGCCATTGCCTCTTTCTACAGTTCTCTTGCCGTCTTCTGCACCTCTGTTGCCTCTTTCTGCACCCTCTTGCATGTTTATGCACCTCTCCTGCCTCTTTCTGCACCTCTCCTGCCTCTTTCTGCACCTCACTTGCCTCTTTATGCACTTCTCTTGCTTTTTCTGCACCTCTCTTGTTTCTTTCTGCAACTCTCTTGTCTCTTTCATCACTTCTCTTGCCTGTTTCTGCACCTCTCTTGCCTCTTTCTGCACCTCTGTTGTTTCTTTCTGCATCCCTCTTGCCTCTTTCTGCACCCCTCTTGCCTCTTTCTGTATCCCTCTTCCCTCTTTCTGCACCTCTCTTGCCTCTTTCTGCACTCCTCTTCCCTCTTTCTGCACCTCTCTTGCCTCTTTCTGCACCTATGTTGCTTTTTTCTGCACTTCTCTTGCCTCTTTCTGCACCCCTCTTGCCTCTTTCTGCACCTCTGTTGCTTCTTTCTGAAAATCTCTTGCTTCTTTCTGTACCTCTCTTACTTCTTTCTGACCACTCTTGCCTCTTTCTGTACCTGTCTTCCCTCCTTCTGTACCTCTCTTGCCTCTGTCTGCACCCCTGTTCCATCTTTCTGCACCTCGTGTGCCTGTTTCTGCAACTTTCTTGCCTCTTTCTGCAGTTTTCTTTCCTCTTTCTGCACCTCTGTTGCTTCTTTCTGCACCTCTGTTGGTGCTTCTTTCTGCACCTCTTGCAAATTTCTGCATCCCTCTTGCCTCTTTCTGTACCCGTCTTCTCTCCTTCTGCACCCCTCTTGCCTCTTTCTGCACCCCTGTTCCGCTTCTTTCTGCACCTCTCTTGCCTCTTTCTGCACCCCTGTTCCCTCTTTCTACACCTTTCTTGCCTGTTTCTGCACCTCTCTTGCCTCTTTCTGCACTTCTCTTGCCTCTTTCCGCACCTCTGTTGCTTCTTTATGCACTTCTCTTGCCTCTTTCTGCAGTTCTCTTGCCTCTTTCTGCACCTCTGTTGCTTCTTTCTGCACCTCTGTTACTTCTTTCGGCACCCCTCTTGCCTCTTTCTGCACCCCTGTTCCCTCTTCGTTCTGCACCTCTCTTGCCTCTTTCTGCATCCCTGTTCCCTCTTTCTGCACCTCTCTTGCCAGTTTCTGCACCTCTGTTGCTTCTTTCTGCACTTCTCTTGCCTCTTTCTGTACCCCTCTTGCCTCTTTCTGCACCTCTGTTTCTTCTTTCTGCACATCTGTTGGTTCTTCTGCACTTCTCTTGCTTCTTTCTGCACCTCTCTTGCAAATGTTTGCATCCCTTTTGCCTCTCTCTGTACCTGTCTTCCCTCCTTCTGCACCTCTCTTGCCTCTGTCTGCACCCCTGTTCCATCTTTCTGCACCTCGTGTGCCTGTTTCTGCAACTTTCTTGCCTCTTTCTGCAGTTCTCTTCCCTCCTCCTGCACCTCTGTTGCTTCTTTTTGCACCTTTCGTGCCTCTTTCTGCACCCCTCTTTCCTCTTTCTGCACCCCTGGTGCTTCTTTCTGCACTTCTCTTGCTTCTTTCTGTACCTCTCTTGCCTCTTTCTGCACCCCTCTTGCCTCTTTCTACACCCCTCTTGCCTCTTTCTATACTTCTCTAGCATCTTACTGCACCTCTGTTGCTTTTTACTGCATTTCTCTTTCTTCTTTCTGCACCTCTCTTGCTTCTTTCGGCTCCCCTGTTCTCTCTTTCGGCACCTCTCTTGTCTGTTTCTGCACCTCTCTTGCCTCTTTCTGCACCCCTGTTCCCTCTTTCTGCACCCCTCTTGCTTCTTTCTGTACCACTCTTCCCTCTTTCTGTACCTCTCTTGCCTCTTTCTGCACCCCTCTTGCCTCTTTCTACACCCCTCTTGCCTCTTTCTACACTTCTCTAGCATCTTTCTGCACCTCTGTTGCTTTTTTCTGCATTTCTCTTGCTTCTTTCTGCACCTCTCTTGCTTCTTTAGGCTCCCCTGTTCTCTCTTTTGGCACCTCTCTTGTCTGTTTCTGCACCTCTCTTGCCTCTTTCTGCACCCCTGTTCCCTCTTTCTGCACCCCTCTTGCTTCTTTCTGCACCCCTCTCCCCTCTTTCTGCACCTCTCTTGCCTCTTTCTGCACCCCTGTTCCCTCTTTCTGCACATATCTTGCTTACTTCTGCACCTCTCTTGCATCGTTCTGCACTTCTCTTGCCTCTTTCTGCACCTCTGTTGCTTCTTTCTGCACTTCTCTTGCCGCTTTCTGCATTTCTGTTGCTTCTTTTTGCACATCTCTTGCCTCTTTCTACATTTCTGTTGCTTCTCTCTTCACTTCTCTTGCCTCCTTCTGCAACCCTCTTGCCTCTTTCTGCACCCTGTTGCCTCTTTCTGCACTCGTCTTCCCTCTTTCTGCTCCTCTCTTGTCTCATGGTGCACCTCTCCTGTCTCTTTCTCCACCTCTCTTGCCTCTTTATGCACTTATGTTGCCTCTATCTGCACCTCTGTTGCTTCTTTCTGCACTTTTCCTGCCTCTTTCTGCATTTCTGTTGCTTCTTTTTGCACTTCTCTTGCCTCTTTTTGCATATCTGTTCCTTCTTTCTGCACTTCTCTTGCCTCTTTCTGCACCCTCGTTGCTTCTTTCAGCACTTCTCTTGCCTCTTTCTTCACCCCTGTTCCTCTTTCTATACTTCTCTTGTCTGTTTCTGCATCTCTCTTGCCTCTTTCTGTACCCCTGCTCCCTCTTTTGCACCTCTCTTGCCTGTTTCTGGAGCTCTATTGCCTGTTTCTTCAGTTCTCTTGCTTGTTTCTGCACCTCACTTGCCTCTTTCTACACTTACACTCTTGCCTCTTTCTGCACCTCACTTGCCTCTTTCTGCACTTCTCTTGCTTTTTCTGCATCTCTCTTGTTTCTTTATGCACCTCTGTTGCTTCTTTCAGCACTTCTCTTGCCTCTTTCGGCACTTCGCTGGCCTGTTACTGCATCACTCTTACCTCTTTCTGTACCTCTGTTGCTTCTTTCTTCACCCCTCTAGCCTCTTTCTGTACCCCTCTTGCCTCTTTCTGCACCCCTCTTCCCTCTTTCTGCACCTCTCTTGCCTGTTCCTGCCATTGCCTCTTTCTACAGTTCTCTTGCCGTCTTCTGCACCTCTGTTGCCTCTTTCTGCACCCCTCTTGCATGTTTATGCACCTCTCCTGCCTCTTTCTGCACCTCTCCTGCCTCTTTCTGAACCTCACTTGCCTCTTTATGCACTTCTCTTGCTTTTTTCTGCACCTCTCTTGTTTCTTTCTGCAACTCTCTTGTCTCTTTCATCACTTCTCTTGCCTGTTTCTGCACCTCTCTTGCCTCTTTCTGCACCTCTGTTGTTTCTTTCTGCATCCCTCTTGCCTCTTTCTGCACCCCTCTTGCCTCTTTCTGTATCCCTCTTCCCTCTTTCTGCACCTCTCTTGCCTCTTTCTGCACTCCTCTTCCCTCTTTCTGCACCTCTCTTGCCTCTTTCTGCACCTATGTTGCTTTTTTCTGCACTTCTCTTGCCTCTTTCTGCACCCCTCTTGCCTCTTTCTGCACCTCTGTTGCTTCTTTCTGAAAATCTCTTGCTTCTTTCTGTACCTCTCTTACTTCTTTCTGACTACTCTTGCCTCTTTCTGTACCTGTCTTCCCTCCTTCTGCACCTCTCTTGCCTCTGTCTGCACCCCTGTTCCATCTTTCTGCACCTCGTGTGCCTGTTTCTGCAACTTTCTTGCCTCTTTCTGCAGTTTTCTTTCCTCTTTCTGCACCTCTGTTGCTTCTTTCTGCACCTCTGTTGGTGCTTCTTTCTGCACCTCTCTTGCAAATTTCTGCATCCCTCTTGCCTCTTTCTGTACCCGTCTTCTCTCCTTCTGCACCCCTCTTGCCTCTTTCTGCACCCCTGTTCCCGCTTCTTTCTGCACCTCTCTTGCCTCTTTCTGCACCCCTGTTCCCTCTTTCTACACCTTTCTTGCCTGTTTCTGCACCTCTCTTGCCTCTTTCTGCACTTCTCTTGCCTCTTTCCGCACCTCTGTTGCTTCTTTATGCACTTCTCTTGCCTCTTTCTGCAGTTCTCTTGCCTCTTTCTGCACCTCTGTTGCTTCTTTCTGCACCTCTGTTACTTCTTTCTGCACCCCTCTTGCCTCTTTCTGCACCCTGTTCCCTCTTCGTTCTGCACCTCTCTTGCCTCTTTCTGCATCCCTGTTCCCTCTTTCTGCACCTCTCTTGCCAGTTTCTGCACCTCTCTTGCCTCTTTCTGCACTTCTCTTGCCTCTTTCTGCACCTCTGTTGCTTCTTTCTGCACTTCTCTTGCCTCTTTCTGTACCCCTCTTGCCTCTTTCTGCACCTCTGTTTCTTCTTTCTGCACATCTGTTGGTTCTTCTGCACTTCTCTTGCTTCTTTCTGCACCTCTCTTGCAAATGTTTGCATCCCTTTTGCCTCTCTCTGTACCTGTCTTCCCTCCTTCTGCACCTCTCTTGCCTCTGTCTGCACCCCTGTTCCATCTTTCTGCACCTCGTGTGCCTGTTTCTGCAACTTTCTTTCCTCTTTCTGCAGTTCTCTTCCCTCCTCCTGCACCTCTGTGGCTTCTTTTTGCACCTTTCGTGCCTCTTTCTGCACCCCTCTTTCCTCTTTCTGCACCCCTGGTGCTTCTTTCTGCACTTCTCTTGCTTCTTTCTGTACCTCTCTTGCCTCTTTCTGCACCCCTCTTGCCTCTTTCTACACCCCTCTTGCCTCTTTCTATACTTCTCTAGCATCTTACTGCACCTCTGTTGCTTTTTACTGCATTTCTCTTTCTTCTTTCTGCACCTCTCTTGCTTCTTTCGGCTCCCCTGTTCTCTCTTTCGGCACCTCTCTTGTCTGTTTCTGCACCTCTCTTGCCTCTTTCTGCACCTCTGTTCCCTCTTTCTGCACCCCTCTTGCTTCTTTCTGTACCACTCTTCCCTCTTTCTGCACCTCTCTTGCCTCTTTCTGCACCCCTGTTCCCTCTTTCTGTACCTCTTGCTTGCTTCTGCACCTCTCTTGCATCTTTCTGCACTTCTCTTGCCTCTTTCTGCACCTCTGTTGCTTCTACCTGCACTACTCTTGCCTCTTTCTGCATTTCTGTTGCTTCTTTTTGCACATCTCTTGCCTCTTTCTACATTTCTGTTGCTTCTCTCTGCACTTCTCTTGCCTCCTTCTGCAACCCTCTTGCCTCTTTCTGCACCCCTGTTGCCTCTTTCTGCACTCGTCTTCCCTCTTTCTGCTCCTCTCGTCTCATGGTGCACCTCTCCTGTCTCTTTCTCCACCTCTCTTGCCTCTTTCTGCACTTATGTTGCCTCTATCTGCACCTCTGTTGCTTCTTTCTGCACTTTTCTTGCCTCTTTCTGCATTTCTGTTGCTTCTTTTTGCACTTCTCTTGCCTCTTTCTGCATATCTGTTCCTTCTTTCTGCACTTCTCTTGCCTCTTTCTGCACCTCCGTTGCTTCTTTCAGCACTTCTCTTGCCTCTTTCTTCACCCCTGTTCCCTCTTTCTATACTTCTCTTGTCTGTTTCTGCATCTCTCTTGCCTCTTTCTGTACCCCTGCTCCCTCTTTTTGCACCTCTCTTGCCTGTTTCTGGAGCTCTATTGCCTGTTTCTGCAGTTCTCTTGCTTGTTTCTGCACCTCAGTTGCCTCTTTCTACACTTACACTCTTGCCTCTTTCTGCACCTCACTTGCCTCTTTCTGCACTTCTCTTGCTTTTTTCTGCATCTCTCTTGTTTCTTTATGCACCTCTGTTGCTTCTTTCAGCACTTCTCTTGCCTCTTTCTGCACTTTGCTGGCCTGTTACTGCATCACTCTTGCCTCTTTCTGTACCTCTGTTGCTTCTTTCTTCACCCCTCTAGCCTCTTTATGTACCCCTCTTGCCTCTTTCTGCACCCCTCTTCCCTCTTTCTGCACCTCTCTTGCCTGTTCCTGCCATTGCCTCTTTCTACAGTTCTCATGCCTTCTTCTGCACCTCTGTTGCCTCTTTCTGCACCCTCTTGCATGTTTATGCACCTCTCCTGCCTCTTTCTGCACCTCTCCTGCCTCTTTCTGCACCTCACTTGCCTCTTTATGCACTTCTCTTGCTTTTTTCTGCACCTCTCTTGTTTCTTTCTGCAACTCTCTTGTCTCTTTCATCACTTCTCTTGCCTGTTTCTGCACCTCTCTTGCCTCGTTCTGCACCTCTGTTGTTTCTTTCTGCATCCCTCTAGCCTCTTTCTGCACCCCTCTTGCCTCTTTCGGTATCCCTCTTCCCTCTTTCTGGACCTCTCTTGCCTCTTTCTGCACTCCTCTTCCCTCTTTCTGCACCTCTCTTGCCTCTTTCTGCACCTATGTTGCTTTTTTCTGCACTTCTCTTGCCTCTTTCTGCACCCCTCTTGCCTCTTTCTGCACCTCTGTTGCTTCTTTCTGAAAATCTCTTGCTTCTTTCAGTACCTCTCTTACTTCTTTCTGACCACTCTTGCCTCTTTCTGTACCTGTCTTCCCTCCTTCTGCACCTCTCTTGCCTCTGTCTGCACCCCTGTTCCATCTTTCTGCACCTCGTGTGCCTGTTTCTGCAACTTTCTTGCCTCTTTCTGCAGTTCTCTTTCCTCTTTCTGCACCTCTGTTGCTTCTTTCTGCACCTCTGTTGGTGCTTCTTTCTGCACCTCTCTTGCAAATTTCTGCATCCCTCTTGCCTCTTTCTGTACCTGTCTTCTCTCCTTCTGCACCCCTCTTGCCTCTTTCTGCACCCCTGTTCCGCTTCTTTCTGCACCTCTCTTGCCTCTTTCTGCACCCCTGTTCCCTCTTTCTACACCTTTCTTGCCTGTTTCTGCACCTCTCTTGCCTCTTTCTGCACTTCTCTTGCCTCTTTCCGCACCTCTGTTGCTTCTTTATGCACTTCTCTTGCCTCTTTCTGCAGTTCTCTTGCCTCTTTCTGCACCTCTGTTGCTTCTTTCTGCACCTCTGTTACTTCTTTCGGCACCCCTCTTGCCTCTTTCTGCACCCTGTTCCCTCTTCGTTCTGCACCTCTCTTGCCTCTTTCTGCATCCCTGTTCCCTCTTTCTGCACCTCTCTTGCCAGTTTCTGCACCTCTCTTGCCTCTTTCTGCACTTCTCTTGCCTCTTTCTGCACCTCTGTTGCTTCTTTCTGCACTTCTGTTGCCTCTTTCTGTACCCCTCTTGCCTCTTTCTGCACCTCTGTTGCTTCTTTCTGCACATCTGTTGGTTCTTCTGCACTTCTCTTGCTTCTTTCTGCACCTCTCTTGCAAATGTTTGCATCCCTTTTGCCTCTCTCTGTACCTGTCTTCCCTCCTTCTGCACCTCTCTTGCCTCTGTCTGCACCCCTGTTCCATCTTTCTGCACCTCGTGTGCCTGTTTCTGCAACTTTCTTGCCTCTTTCTGCAGTTCTCTTCCCTCCACCTGCACCTCTGTTGCTTCTTTTGCACCTTTCGTGCCTCTTTCTGCACCCCTCTTTCCTCTTTCTGCACCCCTGGTGCTTCTTTCTACACTTTTCTTGCTTCTTTCTGTACCTCTATTGCCTCTTTCTGCACCCCTCTTGCCTCTTTCTATACCCTCTTGCCTCTTTCTACACTTCTCTAGCATCTTACTGCACCTCTGTTGCTTTTACTGCATTTCTCTTGCTTCTTTCTGCACCTCTCTTGCTTCTTTCGGCTCCCCTGTTCTCTCTTTCGGCACCTCTCTTGTCTGTTTCTGCACCTCTCTTGCCTCTTTCTGCACCCCTGTTCCCTCTTTCTGCACCCCTCTTGCTTCTTTCTGTACCACTCTTCCCTCTTTCTGCACCTCTCTTGCCTCTTTCTGCACCCCTGTTCCCTCTTTCTGTACCTCTTGCTTGCTTCTGCACCTCTCTTGCATCTTTCTGCACTTCTCTTGCCTCTTTCTCCACCTCTGTTGCTTCTACCTGCACTTCTCTTGCCTCTTTCTGCATTTCTGTTGCTTCTTTTTGCACATCTCTTGCCTCTTTCTACATTTCTGTTGCTTCTCTCTGCAATTCTCTTGCCTCTTTCTGCAACCCTCTTGCCTCTTTCTGCTCCCCTGTTGCCTCTTTCTGCACTCATCTTCCCTCTTTCTGCACCTCTCTTGTCTCCTGGTGCACCTCTCCTGTCTCTTTCTGTACCTCTCTTGCCTCTTTCTGCACTTCTGTTGCCTCTATCTGCACCTCTGTTGCTTCTTTCTGCACTTTTCTTGCCTCTTTCTGCATTTCTGTTGCTTCTTTTTGCACTTCTCTTGCCTCTTTCTGCATATCTGTTCCTTCTTTCTGCACTTCTCTTGCCACTTTCTGCACCTCCGTTGCTTCTTTCAGCACTTCTCTTGCCTCTTTCTTCACCCCTTTCCCTCTTTCTATACCTCTCTTGTCTGTTTCTGCACCTCTCTTGCCTATTTCTGTACCCCATCTCCTTCTTTTTGCACCTCTCCTGCCTGTTGCTGCAGCTTTATTGCCTGTTTCTGCAGTTCTCTTGCCTGTTTCTGCACCTCAGTTGCCTCTTTCTACACTTACACTCTTGCCTCTTTCTGCACCTCACTTGCCTCTTTCTGCACTTCTCTTGCTTTTTTCTGCATCTCTCTTGTTTCTTTATGCACCTCTGTTGCTTCTTTCAGCACTTCTCTTGCCTCTTTCTGCACTTCGCTGGCCTGTTACTGCATCACTCTTGCCTCTTTCTGTACCTCTGTTGCTTCTTTCTTCACCCCTCTAGCCTCTTTATGTACCCCTCTTGCCTCTTTCTGCACCCCTCTTCCCTCTTTCTGCACCTCTCTTGCCTGTTCCTGCCATTGCCTCTTTCTACAGTTCTCATGCCTTCTTCTGCACCTCTGTTGCCTCTTTCTGCACCCCTCTTGCATGTTTATGCACCTCTCCTGCCTCTTTCTGCACCTCTCCTGCCTCTTTCTGCACCTCACTTGCCTCTTTATGCACTTCTCTTGCTTTTTCTGCACCTCTCTTGTTTCTTTCTGCAACTCTCTTGTCTCTTTCATCACTTCTCTTGCCTGTTTCTGCACCTCTCTTGCCTCGTTCTGCACCTCTGTTGTTTCTTTCTGCATCCCTCTAGCCTCTTTCTGCACCCCTCTTGCCTCTTTCGGTATCCCTCTTCCCTCTTTCTGCACCTCTCTTTCCTCTTTCTGCACTCCTCTTCCCTCTTTCTGCACCTCTCTTGCCTCTTTCTGCACCTATGTTGCTTTTTTCTGCACTTCTCTTGCCTCTTTCTGCACCCCTCTTGCCTCTTTCTGCACCTCTGTTGCTTCTTTCTGAAAATCTCTTGCTTCTTTCAGTACCTCTCTTACTTCTTTCTGACCACTCTTGCCTCTTTCTGTACCTGTCTTCCCTCCTTCTGCACCTCTCTTGCCTCTGTCTGCACCCCTGTTCCATCTTTCTGCACCTCGTGTGCCTGTTTCTGCAACTTTCTTGCCTCTTTCTGCAGTTCTCTTTCCTCTTTCTGCACCTCTGTTGCTTCTTTCTGCACCTCTGTTGGTGCTTCTTTCTGCACCTCTCTTGCAAATTTCTGCATCCCTCTTGCCTCTTTCTGTACCTGTCTTCTCTCCTTCTGCACCCCTCTTGCCTCTTTCTGCACCCTGTTCCCGCTTCTTTCTGCACCTCTCTTGCCTCTTTCTGCACCCCTGTTCCCTCTTTCTACACCTTTCTTGCCTGTTTCTGCACCTCTCTTGCCTCTTTCTGCACTTCTCTTGCCTCTTTCCGCACCTCTGTAGCTTCTTTATGCACTTCTCTTGCCTCTTTCTGCAGTTCTCTTGCCTCTTTCTGCACCTCTGTTGCTTCTTTCTGCACCTCTGTTACTTCTTTCGGCACCCCTCTTGCCTCTTTCTGCACCCCTGTTCCCTCTTCGTTCTGCACCTCTCTTGCCTCTTTCTGCATCCCTGTTCCCTCTTTCTGCACCTCTCTTGCCAGTTTCTGCACCTCTCTTGCCTCTTTCTGCACTTCTCTTGCCTCTTTCTGCACCTCTGTTGCTTCTTTCTGCACTCCTGTTGCCTCTTTCTGTACCCCTCTTGCCTCTTTTCTGCACCTCTGTTGCTTCTTTCTGCACATCTGTTGGTTCTTCTGCACTTCTCTTGCTTCTTTCTGCACCTCTCTTGCAAATGTTTGCATCCCTTTTGCCTCTCTCTGTACCTGTCTTCCCTCCTTCTGCACCTCTCTTGCCTCTGTCTGCACCCCTGTTCCATCTTTCTGCACCTCGTGTGCCTGTTTCTGCAACTTTCTTGCCTCTTTCTGCAGTTCTCTTCCCTCCCGTTGCACCTCTGTTGCTTCTTTTTGCACCTTTCGTGCCTCTTTCTGCACCCCTCTTTCCTCTTTCTGCACCCCTGGTGCTTCTTTCTACACTTCTCTTGCTTCTTTCTGTACCTCTATTGCCTCTTTCTGCACCCCTCTTGCCTCTTTCTACACCCCTCTTGCCTCTTTCTACACTTCTCTAGCATCTTACTGCACCTCTGTTGCTTTTACTGCATTTCTCTTGCTTCTTTCTGCACCTCTCTTGCTTCTTTCGGCTCCTCTGTTCTCTCTTTCGGCACCTCTCTTGTCTGTTTCTGCACCTCTCTTGCCTCTTTCTGCACCCCTGTTGCCTCTTTCTGCACCCCTCTTGCTTCTTTCTGTACCACTCTTCCCTCTTTCTGCACCTCTCTTGCCTCTTTCTGCACCCCTGTTCCCTCTTTCTGTACCTCTTGCTTGCTTCTGCACCTCTCTTGCATCTTTCTGCACTTCTCTTGCCTCTTTCTCCACCTCTGTTGCTTCTACCTGCACTTCTCTTGCCTCTTTCTGCATTTCTGTTGCTTCTTTTTGCACATCTCTTGCCTCTTTCTACATTTCTGTTGCTTCTCTCTGTACTTCTCTTGCCTCTTTCTGCAACCCTCTTGCCTCTTTCTGCTCCCCTGTTGCCTCTTTCTGCACTCATCTTCCCTCTTTCTGCACCTCTCTTGTCTCCTGGTGCACCTCTCCTGTCTCTTTCTGTACCTCTCTTGCCTCTTTCTGCACTTCTGTTGCCTCTATCTGCACCTCTGTTGCTTCTTTCTGCACTTCTCTTGCCTCTTTCTGCATTTCTGTTTCTTCGTACTGCACTTCTCTTGCCTCTTTCTGCATATCTGTTCCTTCTTTCTGCACTTCTCTTGCCACTTTCTGCACCTCCGTTGCTTCTTTCAGCACTTCTCTTGCCTCTTTCTTCACCCGTTCCCTCTTTCTATACCTCTCTTGTCTGTTTCTGCACCTCTCTTGCCTATTTCTGCACCCCATCTCCTTCTTTCTGCACCTCTCCTGCCTGTTGCTGCAGCTTTATTGCCTGTTTCTGCAGTTCTCTTGCCTGTTTCTGCACCTCAGTTGCCTCTTTCTACACTTACCTCTTGCCTCTTTCTGCACCTCACTTGCCTCTTTCTGCACTTCTCTTGCTTTTTCTGCATCTCTCTTGTTTCTTTATGCACCTCTGTTGCTTCTTTCAGCACTTCTCTTGCCTCTTTCTGCACTTCGCTGGCCTGTTACTGCATCACTCTTGCCTCTTTCTGTACCTCTGTTGCTTCTTTCTTCACCCCTCTAGCCTCTTTATGTACCCCTCTTGCCTCTTTCTGCACCCCTCTTCCCTCTTTCTGCACCTCTCTTGCCTGTTCCTGCCATTGCCTCTTTCTACAGTTCTCATGCCTTCTTCTGCACCTGTGTTGCCTCTTTCTGCACCCCTCTTGCATGTTTATGCACCTCTCCTGCCTCTTTCTGCACCTCTCCTGCCTCTTTCTGCACCTCACTTGCCTCTTTATGCACTTCTCTTGCTTTTTTCTGCACCTCTCTTGTTTCTTTCTGCAACTCTCTTGTCTCTTTCATCACTTCTCTAGCCTCTTTCTGCACCCCTCTTGCCTCTTTTGGTATCCCTCTTCCCTCTTTCTGCACCTCTCTTGCCTCTTTCTGCACTCCTCTTCCCTCTTTCTGCACCTCTCTTGCCTCTTTCTGCACCTATGTTGCTTTTTTCTGCACTTCTCTTGCCTCTTTCTGCACCCCTCTTGCCTCTTTCTGCACCTCTGTTGCTTCTTTCTGAAAATCTCTTGCTTCTTTCAATACCTCTCTTATTTCTTTCTGACCACTCTTGCCTCTTTCTGTACCTGTCTTCCCTCCTTCTGCACCTCTCTTGCCTCTGTCTGCACCCCTGTTCCATCTTTCTGCACCTCGTGTGCCTGTTTCTGCAACTTTCTTGCCTCTTTCTGCAGTTCTCTTTCCTCTTTCTGCACCTCTGTTGCTTCTTTCTGCACCTCTGTTGGTGCTTCTTTCTGCACCTCTCTTGCAAATTTCTGCATCCCTCTTGCCTCTTTCTGTACCTGTCTTCTCTCCTTCTGCACCCCTCTTGCCTCTTTCTGCACCCCTGTTCCCGCTTCTTTCTGCACCTCTCTTGCCTCTTTCTGCACCCTGTTCCCTCTTTCTACACCTTTCTTGCCTGTTTCTGCACCTCTCTTGCCTCTTTCTGCACTTCTCTTGCCTCTTTCCGCACCTCTGTTGCTTCTTTATGCACTTCTCTTGCCTCTTTCTGCAGTTCTCTTGCCTCTTTCTGCACCTCTGTTGCTTCTTTCTGCACCTCTGTTACTTCTTTCGGCACCCCTCTTGCCTCTTTCTGCACCCCTGTTCCCTCTTCGTTCTGCACCTCTCTTGCCTCTTTCTGCATCCCTGTTCCCTCTTTCTGCACCTCTCTTGCCAGTTTCTGCACCTCTCTTGCCTCTTTCTGCACTTCTCTTGCCTCTTTCTGCACCTCTGTTGCTTCTTTCTGCACTTCTGTTGCCTCTTTCTGTACCCCTCTTGCCTCTTTCTGCACCTCTGTTGCTTCTTTCTGCACATCTGTTGGTTCTTCTGCACTTCTCTTGCTTCTTTCTGCACCTCTCTTGCAAATGTTTGCATCCCTTTTGCCTCTCTCTGTACCTGTCTTCCCTCCTTCTGCACCTCTCTTGCCTCTGTCTGCACCCCTGTTCCATCTTTCTGCACCTCGTGTGCCTGTTTCTGCAACTTTCTTGCCTCTTTCTGCAGTTCTCTTCCCTCCACCTGCACCTCTGTTGCTTCTTTTTGCACCTTTCGTGCCTCTTTCTGCACCCCTCTTTCCTCTTTCTGCACCCCTGGTGCTTCTTTCTGCACTTTTCTTGCTTCTTTCTGTACCTCTATTGCCTCTTTCTGCACCCCTCTTGCCTCTTTCTACACCCCTCTTGCCTCTTTCTACACTTCTCTAGCATCTTACTGCACCTCTGTTGCTTTTTACTGCATTTCTCTTGCTTCTTTCTGCACCTCTCTTGCTTCTTTCGGCTCCCCTGTTCTCTCTTTCGGCACCTCTCTTGTCTGTTTCTGCACCTCTCTTGCCTCTTTCTGCACCCCTGTTCCCTCTTTCTGCACCCCTCTTGCTTCTTTCTGTACCACTATTCCCTCTTTCTGCACCTCTCTTGCCTCTTTCTGCACCCCTGTTCCCTCTTTCTGTACCTCTTGCTTGCTTCTGCACCTCTCTTGCATCTTTCTGCACTTCTCTTGCCTCTTTCTCCACCTCTGTTGCTTCTACCTGCACTTCTCTTGCCTCTTTCTGCATTTCTGTTGCTTCTTTTTGCACATCTCTTGCCTCTTTCTACATTTCTGTTGCTTCTCTCTGCACTTCTCTTGCCTCTTTCTGCAACCCTCTTGCCTCTTTCTGCTCCCCTGTTGCCTCTTTCTGCACTCATCTTCCCTCTTTCTGCACCTCTCTTGTCTCCTGGTGCACCTCTCCTGTCTTTCTGTACCTCTCTTGCCTCTTTCTGCACTTCTGTTGCCTCTATCTGCACCTCTGTTGCTTCTTTCTGCACTTTTCTTGCCTCTTTCTGCATTTCTGTTGCTTCTTTTTGCACTTCTCTTGCCTCTTTCTGCATATCTGTTCCTTCTTTCTGCACTTCTCTTGCCACTTTCTGCACCTCCGTTGCTTCTTTCAGCACTTCTCTTGCCTCTTTCTTCACCCCGTTCCCTCTTTCTATACCTCTCTTGTCTGTTTCTGCACCTCTCTTGCCTATTTCTGTACCCCATCTCCTTCTTTTTGCACCTCTCCTGCCTGTTGCTGCAGCTTTATTGCCTGTTTCTGCAGTTCTCTTGCCTGTTTCTGCACCTCACTTGCCTCTTTCTACACTCGCTCTCTTGCCTCTTTCTGCACCTCACTTGCCTCTTTCTGCACTTCTCTTGCCTCTTTCTGCACTTCTCTTGCCTTTTACTGCATCTCTCTTACCTCTTTCTGTACCTTTGTTGCTTCTTTCTCCATCACTCTAGCCTATTTCTGCACCCCTCTTGCCTCT
This sequence comes from Calotriton arnoldi, assembly GCA_963921515.1. Taxonomy (NCBI): domain Eukaryota; kingdom Metazoa; phylum Chordata; class Amphibia; order Caudata; family Salamandridae; genus Calotriton; species Calotriton arnoldi. The sequence goes on from CAWUFW010017298.1 coordinate 80,984, forward strand.
TTCTGCACCTCTCTTGCCTGTTCCTGCCATTGCCTCTTTCTACAGTACTCTCTTGCCTTCTTCTGCACCTCTGTTGCCTCTTTCTGTACCCTCTTGCATGTTTCTGCACCTCTCCTGCCTCTTTCTGCACCTTTCCTGCCTCTTTATGCACCTCTCTTGCCTCTTTTTGCACCTCACTTGCCTCTTTATGCACTTCTCTTGCTTTTTTCTGCACCTCTCTTGTTTCTTTCTGCAACTCTCTTGTCTCTTTCATCACTTCTCTTGCCTGTTTCTGCACCTCTCTTGCCTCTTTCTGTATCCCTCTTCCCTCTTTCTGCACCTCTCTTGCCTCTTTCTGCACTCCTCTTTCTGCACATCTCTTGCTTATTTCTGCACTTCTCTTGCGTCTTTCTGCACGTCTCTTGCCTGTTGCTACTTCCTGCACTTCTCTTGCCTCTCTGCATTTCTGTTGCTACTTTCTGCACTTCTCTTGCCTCTTTCTACATTTCTGTTGCTTCCTGCTGCACTTCTCTTGCCTCTTTCCTCAACCATCTTGCCTCTTTCTGCTCCTCTGTAGCTTATTGCTGCACCCCTGTTGCCTCTTTCTGCACTCGTCTTCCCTCTTTCTGCACCTCTCTTGTCTCTTTCTGCACCTCTCTTGCCTCTTTCTGCACTTCTGTTGCCTTTCTCTGCACCTCGGTTGCTTCTCTCTGCACTTTTCTTACCTCTTTCTGCATTTCTGTTGCTTTTTTCTGCACTTCTATTGTCTATCTCCGCATATCTGTTCCTTCTTTCTGCACTTCTCTTGCCTCTTTCTGCACCTCTGTTGCTTCTTTCAGCACTTCTCTTGCCTCTTTCTGCACCCCTGTTCCCTCTTTCTGCACCTCTCTTGTCTGTTTCTGCAGTTCTCTTGCCTCTTTCTGCACCCCTGTTCCCTCTTTCTACACCTCTCTTGCCTGTTTCTGCAACTCTATTGCTTCTTTCTGCAGTTCTCTTGCCTGTTTCTGCACCTCAGTTGCCTCTTTCTGCACTTCTCTTGCTTTTCTCTGCACCTCTCTTGTTTCTTACTGCAACTCTCCTGTCTCTTTCATCACTTCTCTTGCTTCTTTCTGCACCTATGTTGCTTCTTTCAGCACTTCTCTTGCCTCTTTCTGTACTTCTCTTGCCTGTTTCTGCACCTCTCATGCCTTTCTGTACCTCTCTTGCTTTTTTCTCTACCCCTCTTGCCTCTTTCTGCACCACTCTTGCCTCTTTCTGCACCCCTCTTCCCTCTTTCTTCACCACTCTTGCCTCTTTCTGCACCTCTGTTCCTTCATTCTGCACTTCTCTTGCTTCTTTCTGTACCCCTCTTGTCTCTTTCTGCACCTCTCTTGCCTCTTGCTGCATCTCTCTTGCCTCTTTCTGCACCTTTCTTCCCTCTTTCTGCACCTCTCTTTCCTCTTTCTGCAGTTCTCTTGTCTCTTTCTGCACATCTGTTGCTGCGTTCTGCACTTCACTTGCTTTTTTCTGCACCTCTCTTGCTTCTTTCTGCAACCCTCTTGCCTCTTTCTGCACCTCTTTTGCTTCTTTCTGTACTTTTCTTGCTTCTTTCTGCACTTCTCTTGCTTCTTTCTGAACCCATCTTGCCTCTTTCTGAACCCAGCTTGCCTCTTTCTGCACCCCTCTTCCCTCTTTCTGCACCTCTCTTGCCTCTTTCTGCTCCTCTCTTGCCTCTTTCTGCACTTCTCTTGCCTCTTTCTGTACTCAAATGAGAAGTGCAAGCTGTCAAGTTTAAAGGTCTGCGTGCTCTAGTGACTGAGGTATATGTCTACTTGTACATGTATTCTCACATGTGTTATGCATCTGAAGATGGTAGCTTAAAAAGCGGGTAGCTTCTCCTATAGGTAATCAAACAGTGATATGGTTAGGATTGCTGTTTTACATTTTTTACATTTGTTAGGCCTAACATTCTGAGCAGTCGCTGAATAGTGAACCTTCAAGAGAAAAGTGAGGTTTAAGACATCTTGGGAGAAGGATTAGTGATTAGGCTACTTTGTATGAGTCTGTGGAAAGGTACAGTTGAAGTAGATCTCTTTCTGCACCTCTGTTGCTTCTTTCTGCACTTCTCTTGTTTCTTTCTGCACCTGTCTTCCTCTTTATGGAGTTCTGTTGCCTCTGTCTGCATTTTCTTGCTTCTTTCTGCACCTTTCTTCTTTTTTCTGTACATGTCCTACCTATGTAGGCGTAGTTAAAAATTAGCATTTAAAAAATCTTAGAAATTCACTGGAAAAAACACAGGTTTCAGGGGTATTATAGTTAGTATTAGCATTTAGAAAACCTTAGAAATTCACTGAAAAAAACACAGGTTTCAGAGACGCTATAGTTAGGAAGTAGCATTTAAAAAACCTTAGATATTCACTGAAAAAAACACAGGTTTCAGGGATGTTATAGTTAGGCTGACATTTCACTCATACAAAACCAGAGAAATTCAGCCGTTATAGTTAGCTGAGCTAACTATAACTCGCGCCCCCGCAATGCACTGCTGATGACATCACATATTACATCACTCATGACATGGGCAGTGACATCACTGATGATATCTCAAATGACATCACTGATGACATCATCCACTTAATATCTGATGTACCTCTTCACACCCTAATATAACTTTTCATACACCCACTCTAAAATACAGACTACCATTCTCGAAACCATAGAAACACCAATACCAGTTAGTACTGATACACAGGTCTACGCACACATCTACTCACTCACCCATACAGTCACTCATACACGCAGTCACTCATCAATACAGCCACTGATATATGCACTCATACACCCATACAGACACTCACACACCGCCACTCACCCATAAAGTTAAAATGATAATAAAATCAATAAAAAAAAGAATCAATCACACTGCCATTTACTCACCTATACAGTTATACACACACACCACCTACCTTATTCATACAGAAACTATCACATACTCACTCTCTTCTACAATCACTGACACGAGCACACACTCATCCTTACAGCTACTCTCACAATCACTCACTCACATATAGTCACTTATATGCTCCAACACTCACATATACTGCCTTTCACATATGTAGTTACTCACACATATACTACTGAGACATCCATTCACTCACCAACACAGCCACATGCACACTCATTCACCCATACAGCCCCTCGCAGATGCACTCATGAACCCATACACCCAGTGAATCACCCACTCACACATCCATGCAGGGAGTCACACACACCCCCACCCACCCACATAGACAGTCAGGCACCCATACAGGTACTCAGACAACCAATCATTAACCCATATAGACACTCATGTTGCTACTCACCAAACCATGCAGCCACTTACATACCAACTGAAAGACTGATGCAGACATTCACACAGATTAGTGATTCACCCATGCATTCACTAAGACACGTTTAATCACTCACTTATACAGTCAGTCATGCACCCACTAAATCATCCATTCAGACACTCATACACCTACTCATTCTTCGATACACCTTGGCGTATATATATATATATATATATATATATATATATACACACACAAACAATAGAGTCCAAAGAACGGAGTGTGCGCAGTTCAGCTGGTGCTCATGGCAAGGCAGGACAAAGCCTTGAATATGTATTATTCACCAAAGATATTACACAGCACTCTCCAAAGGGTTGTTTTCTTTTAATTGTTTATTTTGCCATCCTTACTCCACCTACGCATTTCGACTGACCTGGTCTTGATCACGGTACATGGCCATGTACCGTGATCAAGACCAGGTCGATCAAAACGCGTAGGTGGAGTAAGGATGGCAAAATAAACAATTAAAGAAACGACCCTTTGGAGAGTGCTCTGTAATATCTTTGGTGAATAATATATATAAATATATATATATATATATATAAAAAACATTCTTAAGCTTTTTAGAAACACTCAGTCACTGAATGATGTCATCAGTGATGTCATTTGAGTTGTCATCAGTGATGTCACTGACCATGTCATGAATGATGTAATATGTGATGTCATGAGCAGTGCACTGCGGGGGCGCGAGTTATAGTTAGCCCAGCTCACTATAACGGCTGAATTTCTCTGATTTTGTACAAGTGAAATGTCAGCCTAACTATAACGTCCCTGAAACCTGTGTTTTTTTCAGTGAATATCTAAGGTTTTTTAAATGCTAATTCCTAACTATAACGTCCCTAAAACCTGTGGTTTTTTTCAGTGAATATATATATATATATATATATATATATATATATAACAGCAACTCCTTTCACTTTCCGATTCACCGCAGAAGATAGGAGCTCAGACCACAACTTCGTGCTGCAAGTTTCTTTATTGTCTGCTCAACAAACACCAACCACAGCCATGACGCGTTTCGAGCCCGTAGGCCCTTGATCACATGATGCGATACACTGCCGGTACTGGGCTTTTAAGCCATTTTTTACCCTTACATTTTTTCTTTTTTGAAAGTGACAAGTGCAAATAAATATACATATGTATAAACGCAAAACAGAATAAGAGTAGACATAGTAAAAATACCTTTAACTGGGTAAATGTTTGAAACTTCAATTACAAATTATTATTTTGGATTTATATATGTTGTTGTAAATATGTTTCGATAAAAAACACCATTTCATTTTAAATTTTAAATATGATAAATAAATAAATACATAAGTGTAATATCATAATAAAATCATTGTATTCATAACACAATAATTAAAAACCCATATATAGATTCTACCTCCTTGCTATATGTGCACACATTCGCCCATGATTGTAAGATGTTATGTGTGCATGTAAAGACTTTACCAATTAATCTGTTGGTTAGGTTTGTATTACCCGATATTAATAATTGTATTTATACTAAATTCCTAAACTTCCATTTCTACTATTTGCGATAGTTTATACAAGTGCATGTGCCCAAATATATTCCCTACTGGCGGTCGCCAGTAGGTAGTTATAGTAGGACCTAATTTCCATAGGAAGAGCGTTTTTTCATTTGTCAATATCTTCGGCGCTCTTTGACGAATCTTCGCAAAATTTTCAAAACTAATGGCCCACTCCGGTCAGCTCCTGTCTTGGAAGTTTTGGGGTGATTCGTCAAGCGGGGGCCGAGAAAAAAGAGGGGTCCCAAAACGCGTTTTCTCCATGTTAATTTCCATAGGAAATTTGAAACAGGCTACAGCCCGAACTGCTGAACGGAAATTCACCAAATTTGGCAAAATGGTAGCTTTTGGTTCAGAAAGAGACCTTTTTTAAATGGTGTAAATCCGTTCAGTAGTTCCTGAGAAATTAAAAAAATAAAAATATTGATATCTGAGCACCGAGGAGGAGTCACGACTCCTCCCGAGCACGAGCTTCATTCTAATTGGCTGCCAACACTCCAAACCAGGAAGTGTTGGCAGCCATCTTGTGACTCGGTAACCGAGTCACAAGAAAAAGGTATAAAAAAAGGCGAAAAACAAGAAAAGGGGGCAGGGTAGAAACACCCTGACCCCCTAGGCCTGCTCAGGGGGTCCCACAAGGACCCCCAGGCTCCAAAAAGCATTTTTAAATAGTTTCGGCCGAATTCGTGCTGGGTGCGCTAATCCGGCCGAAATTATAAAAACAAAAATGAAGCGCGGTCTCCCGCGCTTTGTTTATTAAAAAGCCCCTGGGTGGGCCAGGGCACATCGGCGAGTAAACAAACAGGGGCTCTGGGGTCTGCAGCCACGAGGTCATGGCTAGCTAAGAGCTACTAACTCTGCGGCCACCCATGTCAGGGAAGAAGGCTGCTGTAGCACCCACAGCCAGCAGATGCCGCTCTGTTTGAAATACCGCCTCCAGCCTCTTTTAGGGTAGCAGCAGACCGCGCACTACAAACCAGAAGTAAAAGGGGAGAGTGTGCCTGCCCACCCCTGAAACACGATAACAATGTTATCACCAGTCGAGCAACCTTCACAGCACTAGCATCGTCGGTGCGAGGGGCTCGGGGGCTTTCCACGTGTGTTAAGACGTGTCTGACGAGAGACGCTTTCTCCAACCAGATGGGTTAAGGTTTACGAGCCAAGGAAAGCACACACGTAAATACACGTGCTTACAAAACACAACAAGACAGTTCAGCTGGTGTGAGGGGGAAGCCCTTGGACAAACCAAAACAGTTTCTTCTGCCGCCCTCATCCGTCAATGGGGATTTAGGAGTTGTAGCGCTGCGAAGTGGTTGAAATAGCAACGCTCTATCAACCCTTAGTGAAAGTAAGCGAACTTCAGCCCTTGCTAACACCTCTGTACTCGGTTGGGCGCACATGTGTCTGTTTCTCTAGTACTGCTGGACACCCCCAGGAAAACTATGTCCAAAAAAGAAAAAAATCGATGCGACTTTTATTCCCATGTGACATGGCTTTTCCGTTTGCTTTGTTAAATAATTAACATGTAACACAAAATCCGGATTTTCTACCGTCTGGCGATACAAAGAATATGTGTGCCAGGTAAACTTGTGTACATCACACGTGTTCTTTAACAGCAACCATGTTAAAAGTAATTTCTAGAGTCAAATAGCCGCATAACAGGCAGCAAAGGTGTCACATCAGATAACTGGTTACTTAAATCAAGCACTAGGGAAGGGCACGCGTTTCTAGGCGCTTTCAAATCTTTTTAGTGCACTTTACTGCAGGTTCTAAGCACAGCATTCGAATGTTTGTCAAGACTAATCCGTCACAGACTGATGGGCACATACAACCAGCTACTCACCCCAGTATCCCTTGGCTTGCGATCAAACGGCGGACTCTGGGATCCTTTTTACAAACAGATCCGCCTACTGCATCTTTCCAGCCATTTATCATTTGCACTTGTGCGGCTGTATCGAGGGGCCCTGGCTCCTTCCTCTGCGACTCCACAGAACGAAATTATGCTTTTCTCAGACTCGGCACCCCCTTTGCCCAGGAATGTTTATTTAAAATACTACACTCATTTAGCTCAAAAGTCAGTGAGGGTCCCGGGAGGCTGTAAGCTGATGCCTAGTTTAAGTCTTTCCCTTAAGGAGCGTAGCCTAGGAGCGGGGACGGGCTCCTAATGGGGACCCCCGGGGCACCAGGCAGATTCCAGCACAGCGTTCGACAACGGCGAGGAGGAAAGCGCCAAGCTGTTTACACTTGTTTGTGCACTCTGGCTACTCGTGCACAAACAGAGCAGCATCATTCATCCCGTGTTCCTGTATAAGAGTCTTCCCACGCACAGCGGATCGGTACAGTTCAGTGTCCACTTTAAATGGGCCTTCATGTGCACACACAGATCAGCGTCACCCACCAAAGTCCACTTTTAATGGGCTTCACCAGCAGAGTAGCGCAGTCCACCCTTAATAGGCTACTCGCCTCCACCGTCGTGTTCCTGTATAATAATAGGCTTCAGAGAATAGACCAGCTACGGGCTCTAGGTGCACAAAAGCAGCACTGCTCACCCCAATTCACTTTTAATGGGCCTCATGTGCACGAACGGAGCGGCGGCATCCGCCGTCGTGTTCTTCTATATAATGGACTTCGGGTGCACAGATAAGCAGGACCAACCACAGTCCACTTTACTTCGCGTGCACAGAGCAGTGTCATATTCCACTTTTAATGTACTTCGCATGCACAGAGTAAAAGCACTGACCAACCACAGTGCACCTTTAATGGACTTCACATGCACAGAGTAGCAGGACCAACCAACCACAGTCCACCTTTAATGGACTTTGCATGCACAGTGTAGCAGGACCAACCAACCACAGTCCACCTTTAATGGACTTCACATGCACAGAGCAGCAGGACCAGCCAACCACAGTCCACCTTTAATGGACTTCACATGCACAGAGCTGCAGGACTAACCAACCAGAGTCCACCTTACATGGACTTCCATGCACAGAGTAGCAGGACCGACCAACCACAGTCCACCTTTAATGGACTTCCGTGCACAGAATAGCATCACCCACCACAGTCCACCTTTAATGGACTTCATATGCACAGAGTAGCAGGCCCAACCAACCACTGTCCACCTTTAATGGACTTCATATGCACAGAGAGCAGGGCCGACCAACCACAGTCCACCTTTAATGGACTTAACATGCACAGAGCAGCAGGACTAACCAACCAGAGTCCATCTTACATGGACTTTCATGTACAGAGTAGCAGGACCGACCAACCACAGTCCACCTTTAATGGACTTCCGTGCACAGAATAGCATCACCCACCACAGTCCACCTTTAATGGACTTCACATGCACCGAGCAGCAGGGCTAGCCAACCAGAGTCCACCTTACATGGACTTCCGTGCACAGAGTAGCAGGACCGACCAACCACAGTCCACCTTTAATGGACTTCCGTGCACAGAATAGCATCACCCGCCACAGTCCACCTTTAATGGACTTCACATACACAGAGCAGCAGGGCTAACCAACCAGAGTCCACCTTACATGGACTTCCGTGCACAGAGTAACAGGACCGACCAAACACAGTCCGCTTTTAGTAGGTTTCCAGTACACAAGCAGCAGCACCCCCATCCCTCTCCAGCTCTAACTGACTTCCAGTGGACACACAGAGCAGTGACACATAAGAGCCCACTTGTAATGGGCTTCACGCTCACAGACCAGCAGCACCCGCTGCACTATGGGCATCAAGTGCTGGACAAACAGGGCAGCAGCACCCGAAGTACCGTTATCTTCAACAAGTGGCGGATCATCGCCCCGAGAGAACAAACAGAAGCTGGATCTCAGTCTAGAGTAAAAGGCACCTACATCATATTTGAAATGCACAAAAATTGCAGGAAACCAAAGCGGGACATTCCACATTACACTTATTTTCACTGACCAATTCCAGCACGTGCCCAGAGCATTTATTTTTCTGCCGTGACCTGTTAACAATTTGTCCTCTATGCAGTGTTTCCTAAACTGTGGTTCGCGGACCCCCTGGGGTCCGTGACACATTCCCAGGGGGTCCGCAGGCAGCAATTTTAAAAGTACTGGAAAGTTCCTTGTATAATTAGCAGTTTTTGAGCAACAATAAAAGTGTCAAGATAACACCAGTGATTAATGTACCTCCTGAAGAGAGATGAGAGTTTTGTCCAGTGGCAGCTTTGACTTATCTAATGTAGCACAGAGGGTTAATATGCCTACTGCAAAGAACGTGTACCATGCATTTTAAAAAACAGTATTTTATGTGCATAGGTCAGTGGGTTTCTGCTTTGGTCACAGATATTCTTTTGTTACTGTGCAGTTCATAAGTGACAATCGTAATCTAGCACAGTGACCTATAAACTGTCATCAAAGAGCTGCTTGCAAACTGCATGGTACAAGTTAGTAACTTATGTTTTTTCCCAGTCTTTCATTATCCTGATGCTGCTAAAAATGTTTATTTGGGTGGAAATACATTTTTATTGTTAAAGTCAATGCTAACCACTGTGTTATGTTTTGAATCCTGAGTTTGTGCTTCTCCAGACCAAGCACTCTTTAAAAATGCCTTCCAGCACGAATGACATGGGAATCCTACACCTTGTAGTCCCCTTTGCCTTATGTAATATTTTCTATACACTGATTTACACGTATGATTCATTGTCTCTATATGTGTGATGTAAAGTACTCTGACATCCTACAATGGTATGAGAGATGCTATAAAACAAAGGAAATACATGTGACAGAGGGGCTATGGAGAGATGAGAGGCACTGTTGGAGGGTGATAATAAGGGAATCATTGAAGAACCCCAACAAAGATTGTCGTATCCTGGTGCATAGTAAGATCTTCATTTACTATTCTTTAAAAGCTAATACAATTAAATATATAATGATAAATGTGTTGTAGACTGCACCATTGTTTCCTAAATTTCTTTGGGGGTAGAGCCTCCCATAGCCCCCTTTGTAGTGGTTAGGCTCTCTCACTGCACTTGGTGTGCATCGTATGGGTACTGGTCTGAAAACATTTGCCAGGGCTGCTTTGGGTTTCCAGTCTGGCCCTGGCAGGAGCAGGAGACTCGTACTGCGAAATAAAACCAACCATTTAAAAGTTAGTCACGTTTTTTTGCAAATTCTTTCAATATAAAATACTAAGGGGGATATTTACAACAGAAGTAGCGGAGCGTGTTGTTAGCCTCCTTGGTTTAACGAAACACTCCGCCACTTCAGAAACGCAGGGCTGCACCATGTTTACAAGAATATGGTGCAGCCCTGCGTTTCCCCCTGCGCTGGCGCTACACTTAGCAGTGTAGCGCCAACGCAGGCACCCTTGCACCAGAGTGCAAGGGTGTCTGCGTGCAGGGGAAGATTGTTTATGTACAGGAAGGTCCCCCTTCCTGCACATAAACAATCTTGAAATGCTGTTTTGTCACTTCTATGTGTGCTGCTTAATGCAGCACACATGGAAGATTACAAAATGTCTTTTTAAAGATTGTTTATGTGCAGGAAGGGTCACCTTCCTGAACATAAACAATCCAATGCGTTTGCTTTTTCCATGTGTGCTGCACAAGGCAGCACACATGGAAAAAGCAAAATCGAGGAGAAATTAAGCATTTCTCCTGGTTTTGCTAAGTTAAGACCAGGTTTTCCCTGGTCTTAATTTTTGCGCTGTCTCCTATTTACGCTGCCCTTGTAAATAGGGGGCAGCGTCAAAATCTATGGGTGTTGTGGTGGAACGCCCACAGCAACACCTACTTCCCACCCCTTTCCCACTAAGCATTGCGTGAAAGGGGGCCTTATTTACAAGGCAGTGTTAAGCCACGTTAAGTGGCTTAATGCTGCCTTGTAAATAAGGCGAGGCCCCTATCGCCACAGGAACGTCGCAAAAAGTGACGTTCCCATGGTGATAGGGCTTGTAAATATGCCCCTAAAATCCTTAGTAATTCGAGTGTTTGTTTTGTGTGCACACATGTGTTTATTTTTTTTGAATTATTGTTTTAATGTTTGAAATTTAAATCCTACAAATTGCTTGGGGGTCCCCGGCTTCCAGTGGTGACTCAATGTGGGTCCTCAGGAGTCAAAAGTTTGGGAACCACTGCTCTAAAGGATACTTTTTGTGAAGCAACACAATGTGCGCTGAGATAATTGCTTGGCTTCTGCACATATAAGTAAGTGTGTGTACACACACACACACACACGCACGCACGCACACACTCTCTCTCTTTCTCTCCCTCTCCCTCTCCCTCTAATATCAGAATCCTGCCGCCAATGTAAAGCTTATGGTTGTCACCGACCATAGAATGCACAAGAGTGCAAAGTGCAGTAGTTTCTATTTCCCTACACACATTTATAGGCAATTATATTTAATATGGAGGGCTTTTTTTAATACAAAAAAGTTTTTAAGCAATTTGAAATATAAGTGTAGGGAGGACATATAGCCTAGTGACCAAAGCTTCCAACTTTGGAACTGGGTAACCAAGTTCGATTCCCGGCGCTCGTTCAACATCCTGTGATTTTGGGCAAGTTATTTAATATCCCTGGGGCAGATTTACGTTGAACTAACGCAGCGGGGTACAGCAAGTCATTTTGCTGCACCGCGCTTCGTTAGTTTTGAAGCACAGGGATGCAACATATTTACAAGAATATGTCGCATCCTTGTGCTTCCCCCTGTGCTGGCGCACAAACTGCAGCCATGCGCCGACGCAGGCACCCTTGCACCATGGTGCAAGGATGCCTGTGTCGTGGGGATATTGTTTTTGTGCAGGAAGGGAACCTTCCTGCACAAAAACAATCACTACAACCATTTTCCTCTTTCAATGCGTGCTGCAGAATGCAGCACGCATTGAAAGAGAAAACGAGGAGAAATGAAAACATTTCTCCTCGGTGCGCCTCGCTACGCCACCTCTAGGGTGGCGTAGCTTTCAGACGCATCTCCAGAGTTACGATTTCTCGTAATATTCTGGAGATGTGTCTTGTTCCATGAGTGTTGCGTAGGAACACCCACAGCAACACCCATGGAACGCCCCTTCACCGCAAAGTGCTGCGTGTGAAGGGGCCTTATTTACAAGGAGAGGAAAAGTCACGCAGGGTGGCTTTTCCTCTCCTTGTAAATATGGAGCAGCCCCCTGCGCCACCAGTACGTCACGAAAAGTGACGTACTGGTGGCGCAGGGGGCTCGTAAATCTGCCCCCCTGTGCCTAAAAGAAAACTCTGACCTTGTGTAATGTAACCGGTGTTCATGTAAAGCGTTCCAGTGTCCTTCGACAGAATTCGTGCTATATAAAACTCCCCCAAAAAATGTATGCTGATGTTTACAGAACTTTCCTGTAGACTCATGCATACGCTATGCATGTCGTAGTCTAATTGCATGGTCTTCACGAGGGCAGGCTGTTTGTCGATTCCAGAGGCGTCAGGGAATCATTGGATATGGTACACACATAAAGAGAAGAAAAAAAACATTCCGACAAATATTATCCTTTTATACACCACCTTCAAAAAAAAGCTCTGTCCCAGACCCTCCTTACTACACAAGCTCTGTTTGGTGCACTGCTCCCTGCGCTACTTGTGTCTGGTTGAATTTGGCTGTACATGTATGTACTATAGGAACAGCAGAAGTGTTGTTGCTCTCCTCAAATTTACTACTTTATGAGTGTTCATCTAATTTGCATTGTCTATCCCCGCCCACTTCCCTGTCACTTGCATTCACATCCGGTCTGAATTTACGAACCCGACAGCGAGATTTAGATACTAACCGTTGTGCATAATGTAACGTTGTGAAGTGCTTACACACAAAGGATACGTAACATATCCATACGTCGTTTCAGTTCAGTTTTGTTTGCCTCTTGAAATGACACACACTCCTCAAAAACATACAGGGGCAGATTTACAAGCCCCCTGCGCCACTTTTGCGTCACTTTTCCCATGTTAAAAGTGACGCAAAAGTGGCGCAAGGGGCTTGTAAATCTGCCCCACGATTCCTCTATATTTTTAAACGAGGAGCGCAGCGCAGACACAATAGACCCAAACCCTAATTCACTTAAGACCCCTCCCGCCACCGCGCTTTATTAGCAGCCTCTTTTCAGCCACAAAGCTGTTAAAAAGAGAGGAAATTAAAGTTAAAAAACAAATTTTAATTAAAAAAAACAGGCCCGGGTTAAAGCATGTTAATCTACACCTCGGTAATTTGCTTCTGCCGGAGAGGACAGAAGCCCCGCTGCTGCGGCCTACACTCCATAAATCACGTCTTTATGTGGACAGGGTCAGGGCAGCGCAGACGAGCGCCTGTGCGGCGCTACCGGGCCCGGCATGTTTATTCTCCCATACAGATCTCCGCCGAGCTCGAGCACACTTCTAATTACCCAAGATTATGTTCATGTGCTGGGGTCAGGCTGCAGTGTGAGGGGCGAGGGCTACTGGCGGTGTCCGACTAAGGGATTCTGGCAACTGGCTCCATGAACATATCTGTCTGTGAAACGGCTGCTGTGAGCTAGCTGCCTGGAGACATCCGTGTGAGATGCTTGTAGGTCCTAGCTACCTGGGACCCATCCTTGTCTGCTGAATTTAGTAACTTCAGCAGAACAGTGTCTGTGACAGGACTTCTAGGAGCATGTGAGAGTGCTGCCAGATAGCTACTTTGACTCATCCTTGTACATGATGGCTGCTGTGAGCTAGCTGCCATGGAGACATCCGTTTGAGATGCTTGTAGGTCCTAGCTACCTGGACCCATCCTTGTCTGCTGAATTTAGCAACCTCAGCAGAACAGTGTCTGTGACAGGGCTTCTAGGAGCTTGTGAGAGTGCTGCCAGCTAGCTACTTTGACTCATCCTTGTACATGATGGCTGCTGTGAGCTAGCTGCCTGGAGATATGCGTATGAGATGCTTGTAGGTCCTAGCTACCTGGACTCATCCTTGTCTGCTGAATTTAGCTACCTGGGCATAACGGTGTCTGTGACAGGGCTTCTAGGAGCGTATGGGTGCTGTTAATGGCTAGCTATTTTGACACATCCTTGTACATGATGGCTGCTGGGAGCTAGCTGCCTTGACACATCCTTGTGAGATATCCGCAGCAGCTAGCCAAGCTACCAGGACCACCTTTGCTTGTGAGACGACCGCAGAAGGTAGCTGCCTAGAACTATCCTTATCGGGGACAGGGTTTCTAGGAGCGCAGAACATATCTGTGTCTGTGAGAGTGCTGTTAAGGGCTAGCTACTTTGACACATCCTTTTATATGATAGCTGCTGATAGCTATCTGGACACATCTTGTGAGATGGCTGTAGGAGCTAGCTACCTGGACCTATTCTTGTGTGGGACAGGGCTTCTAGGAGCTGGCTACCTGGACACACCTGCTTCAATGAGAGTGCTGCTGGGCCTTGCTACCTGGACATAACATTGTCTTTGAGGAGCTGTTGACAGCTTCCTTTTTGGACATATCTGTCTGTGGAGGCAGATTCTAGGGGCTGGCTATCGGACATGTCTGTGTCAGGGCTTCTGGGAGCTGGTATCCTGTATATATATCTATGTTTGTAAGAATGCAGTTGGGAGCTGGGTCCTGCACATAGCTGTGCCTGTTACAGGGCAATCTGCTGCCTACTTATTGCCCTTGTCTGGGAGAGTGCTGGCCATCACATATCTGTTTCTGTGACAGAATGGCTGAAAACTGGGTAAAAGGACATCTCCCAGTCTGTCACAGGGCCTCTGCGACCTGGGTTCTTGGACATATGCAGGTATGTGATAGAGCTGATGGACACTGTCTTCCTGTGCATGTCTGTGATGGGGTTGCTGGAAGATGGATGTCCTCACATATCCCAGTCTGCGAGAACCTTTCTATGGGATGGTTACCTGGACGTACTCCCGTCTTTGAAAGGGATGCTGGGAGCCACCTACCTGGGTGTTTGCGCTAACTGTTTGAATTTTACAAGCATCACCCACTGGAGGGAATGAATTGGGAGACTGAAAGCAAACTACTAAGACCAACATGCTCTATCTCAAGTCCATCGTGACGCCCACCAGGGGGCAAACATTTAAAAACGAGCTATTGTAACAGTTTGCTTTTTGCCTTCACAGATGCTTCTGGCTTCCTTTGAAAAAGGTCTAGGTAGACCGAAATACATCAGGACTAAGAATGCCAGCGCCAGTGCTTTCAAATTGAATTAAAATCCTTTTCATCTCACCTAATGTGTGCGGCTCACTCCTTTCGTTGAAGAGAGGTCTGTTGTCATGTTTTACGGCTTGGTCCCGCCACGAGCTACGCACCACCAGACTAAATGAGCGCCAAACTGCCCGCAAATGGACCCTGTTCGAGGTTTTGTGAAAGCAATTAGGGCAGTGGCAGCCGCCAGGATTGGACCTTGGAATAGCCCCCAGCAACTTCAAAGACAGTATGCATGGGGATTAGGTGTTTGCGCTAACTGTTTGAATTTTACAAGCATCACCCACTGGAGGGAATGAATTGGGAGACTGAAAGCAAACTACTAAGACTAACATGCTCTATCTCAAGTCCATCGTGACGCCCACCAGGGGGCAAACATTTAAAAACGAGCTATTGTAACAGTTTGCTTTTTGCCTTCACAGATGCTTCTGGCTTCCTTTGAAAAAGGTCTAGGTAGACCGAAATGCATCAGGACTAAGAATGCCAGCGCCAGCACTTTCAAATTGAATTAAAATCCTTTTCATCTCACCTAATGTGTGCGGCTCACTCCTTTCGTTGAAGAGAGGTCTGTTGTCATGTTTTACGGCTTGGTCCCGCCGCGAGCTACGCACCACCAGACTAAATGAGCGCCAAACTGCCTGCAAATGGACCCTGTTTGAGGTTTTGTGAAAGCAATTAGGGCAGTGGCAGCCGCCAGGGATTGGACCTTGGAATGGCCCCCAGCAACTTCAAAGACAGTATGCATGGGGGTTAGGTGTTTGCGCTAACTGTTTGAATTTTACAAGCATCACCCACTGGAGGGAATTAATTGGGAGACTGAAAGCAAACTACTAAGACCAACATGCTCTATCTCAAGTCCATCGTGACGCCCACCAGGGGGCAAACATTTAAAAACGAGCTATTGTAACAGTTTGCTTTTTGCCTTCACAGATGCTTCTGGCTTCCTTTGAAAAAGGTCTAGGTAGACCGAAATGCATCAGGACTAAGAATGCCAGCGCCAGCGCTTTCAAATTGAATTAAAATCCTTTTCATCTCACCTAATGTGTGCGGCTCACTCCTTTCGTTGAAGAGAGGTCTGTTGTCATATATAAACCATAGGTTTCAGGGACGTTATAGTTAGAAATAAGCATTTAAAAAACCTTAGAAATTCACTGAAAAAAACACAGGTTTCAGGGACGTTATAGTTAGTTGGACATTTTACTCGTACAAAACCAGAGAAATTCGGCCGTTATAGTTAGTTGAGCTAACTATAACTCACGCCCCCGCAATGCACTGCTGATGACGTCACATATTACATCACTCATGACATGGTCGGTGACATCACTGATGACATCACTGATGACATCTCAAATGACATCACTGATGACATCATCCACTTAATATCTGATGCACCTCCTCACACCCTAATATAACCTTTCATACACCCACTCTAAAATACAGACTTCCATTCTCAAAGCCATAGACACACCAATACCAGTTAGTATATACCCACTCACTGATTCATAGGTCTACACACATCCACTCACTCACTGATACAGTCACTCATACATGCAGTCACTCATCAATACAGCCTCTGATATATGCACTCATACACCCATACAGACACTCACATACTGCCACTGATCCACAGAGATACTCACACACCTAGTCAGTCACCCAAAGACTCAACCACACTGCCATTTACTCCACAAATACAGTTATACACACACCACCTCACTTATTCATACAGATACTAACACATACTTACTCTCTTATACAATCAGTGACACAAGCACACACTCATCCATACAGCCACTCTCACAATCCCTCACTCTCACATATAGTCATTTATATACGCCAACATTCACATATACTGCCCTTCACATATGTAGTTACTCACACATATACCACTGAGACAACCATTCACTCACCAACACAGCCATATGCATACTCACTCACCCATACAGCCCCTTGCAGATGCACTCATGAACCCATACACCCACTGAATCACCCACCCACACATCCATGGAGGGAGTCACACCCCCCCACCCACCCACACAGACACTCAGGCACCCATACAGGTAATCAGACAACCAATCCTTAACCCATATAGACACTCATGTAGCTACTCACCAACCCATGCAGCCACTTACACACCAACTGACAAACTGATACAGACAGTCACACAGATTAGTCATTCACCCATGCATTCACTAAGACACGTTTAATCTCTCACTTAAACAGTCAGTCACACACCCACTAAATCATCCATTCAGACTCTCATACACCCACTCATTCTTCAATACACCTTTGCGTATCTATAATTAACATTCTTAAACTTTTAAAAATCACTCAGTCTCTGGATGATGTCCTCAGTGATGTCATCAGTGATGTCATTTGAGATGTCATCAGTGATGTCATCAGTGATGTCACTGGCCATGTAATGAGTGATGTAATATGTGACATCATCAGCAGTGCATTGCGGGGGCGTGAGTTATAGTTAGCTCAACTAACTATAACGGCTGAATTTCTCTGGTTTTGTACGAGTGAAATGTCCAACTAACTATAACGTCCCTGAAACCTGTGGTTTTTTCATTGAATATATAAATACATATATATATATATATATATATATATATATATATATATATATATATATGTATGTTTTGTCTTTTGTCTTTTTAGCATAGAATCAGATCAAACCCTTTCTTTTATAAGAAAAACCAAATCCTTTTTCCCCTACCTACCCTTAAACCCTAAAATTTCCCGTATCTCCCTTTACCACTGTCCATCCCTAAATCATAAAATGATCCTGAACTCCCTTTCCCTCTACCCACCCCTAAGCCATGAAATTACCCTTACTTCCCCTTGCCAATACCCACCCTAAACACTAAAATGACCTCCTTTTTCTACTGTGCACCCTTAAATCCTAACATTACCTTTACCTCCCTTTACCACTACCCACCCCATTACCCAAAAATGACCCTTCCATTCTTTTACCACTATCCACATCTAAATACTTTTTTATGTGGTAAATTTACGCGTTGTAAAGGTACAAATACTTGCCTGCCTGGTACTTAACCTTCGTGGTAAAGGTTGTGTGGTAAGGGCATTGCATGGTAAAAGTACACATACTTACCTGCATGGCACTTAACCTGTGTGGTAAAGGCATTGCTGGGTAAAAACTGCATTGTAAAGGCTGTGTCCCCTCTCAGGCAAGATAATGTGACTTACACTTTCACTCACAATGCTAATAAATTACATTTACATTTGACCATACTATTTGGCAATGTGAATTTACAAGGTAAATTCAGAAACTGGCCGTGCTGTTATCCACTATGTGAGCTTAGGCTGTACATATTTATGCCTGTATCTGAATGTCACAAGTTCAAATGAAATCTCTAAATGGGATCTGACTCTTTGCCCACACTGCAGAGCCTGGTTAAATATCTGGATTCAAATCTCAATATTGTTTACTGTGCTCTCGAGACAAAGCCTTGGCATGGTTTCAGGGGAAATAAGTGGCCTTGATAAAACCAGTAATTGAATGCAAACAGCATTCATCTGTGCAAGTAGTTTGTATATCACATCTTTTGCATTTGTGTCAGTATCTCTGTAGCACAACATGACCCACTCCAACTCTTGTCAACATTAGTATTTTCAGTTTCGTTTTTGTCTACTTTATGTTGATGGAGCAACCTAACACTTGAAGACCTCACCCTGCTCTTACACTTATCAGGCTTAATTCACAGCAATCTAAATTGAACAATCTAAAATTCAAAAGGAGCCTTAAAAAACATAAATCAGGTTTTAGCAAAATGAAATCCAGGAGCCTTTACAATACAACAAATCCTTCAATCATAACAATATTGCTGTTTCAAATTAAACATTTGAAAACAAAACAGAGTAATGTCAACGCCACTATGATGTACAGTTCTGCACTGTAATAATCAAATTGTGCTGGCTAACGTAATTGTGCACATAACAAGTAATTTTGCAAACTGCAAAGCAACAAGTTAAAAATATATCATTTTATATAGCATGTTGTAGTCTACCCTTCATATTAATCATAGAAACAGAAGTAAAATTAGGAGAATGGTCTATGGACTCCTATCTGGAGGTTCTGTAACAATAATGTCCACAGAGAGCAACCAAATGTCATATCAATAACCACAACAACTTCGTCCTCTGATTAAGGCAGTGTGTGTGGCTCCTGACCCTTCAGCACTGGTGTTCCATGACTCTCAATTGGGGCAGGGCTGAAGCAGTAGTTTTGAGGAGAGAGGAGGTCCAGGGACTGCGGAGGGTCCCTATAGCAGCCTTGTGGGCCGGAATGCTGCTCGCTCTGCAATCATTTCAAGATGCCTTAGAGGCCTGAGGGGGGCTATTCTGCATCCACCTCAGGACACTGTCCAGTGCTGGTCTATCAGCACGTTTGCATCCCTTAGAGGCTCCCCTGCTACTTAGAGGCTCTTAAACTCTGATCCTCTCCCGTAGGTGATGGCTAGTGCCTTAAATGTTCTTCCCCTGTTTTGTTCTGTTCCTGAGGGAGAGGGGGGCGCAAGGCAAAAGGATTTGGGCTTTTTTCACTAAGCAAGAACACCAGGGAGGCACGAATGCTAGTGGACTCAAACATTCACAGACTTTGATTGCCGTAGAGGAATTACATCATTATTGTGGTCTGCAGTTTGATTGTTACTGTTTTTCTATCATATGTCAAACCATCCACTCCTTACCACAATATTGTATTATGACAAATTGCTTTGCATATGTTAGTGCTTTACATTGCCAAATGTCTTTACTTTGTATGTCATGATGAAAACAATAAAAATGGTTAAAAAAAAATAGGCAGTGTGTGGTGCAACTGATGCACATTACTAGCCCACTGATCCATGCACTCTATAAGGCCATTGACACACGTTACTGGACCCATTGCACTGAGAGTGTCATCTGTTAATAGGCCCTTTGATGCATGCACTGTATTTTGTCACTGGTGCTCCTTACTAGACCCATTGATGCATGGAATGGATGTTGCCACTGGGTCCTGCTTCTAAGCCCATTAATAGGTGTTTGGATCAAATATCCTTTTAAAAACATCGGGAGACAGAAATATCGGAAATTAAATACAGTGACACACAAATATCGTGATGCAGAAATATCTTTGACAAGAATATTGATTTGTGAGTCAAGCAATATTGTTGTAAATAATATCGATGTTTTTAATATCATTTTCACTAATCTAGTGGTTAAAAATATATGTTTTTACTTATTTTAATGTCTTTTAGTTGACATAATGATTTTATGTTACTACTGTTTATATAAATGTTATTAATTGTTTTTAAAATCTAGCTTGTAATTTTAGGTGATTTAGAATTTTGTATTAATTGATTGATATTTATCGTGTAATTTATGTAATACAAATTTTATTTTCATTTTATGTTATTTGAGGTCTGTTATGTTTGTAGGGGTACAGGGTGGGTAATTAATTAAGTAATAAGTAATTAACTATTTACTATAAATTGTTGATTCATTATTCAATTGATTATTAATTATGTAAAATATGGAATACTCATTTATTTTACTTATATTTAGTTGGGGGATGCTAGGTCTATAGCGGTATAGAGAAGGAAATTGATTAAATAGTAATTAATTATTTATTATTTGTAAAATAATTCTAAGCCCATTAATAGGTGTTTGGATAAAATATCCTTTTAAGAACATGGGGAGACAGAAATATCGGAAATTAGATACCATGACACACAAATATCGTGATGCAGAAATATCTTTGACAAGAATATTGATTTGTGAGGCAAGTAATATTGTTGTAAATAATATCGATGTTGATATAATAATTTTATGTTACTACTGTTTATATACATGTTATTAATTGTTTTTAAAATCTAGTTTGTAATTTTAGGTGATTTAGAATTTTCTATTAATTTATAGTGTTTAAGGGGTAGTTGGGTTGGTATGGAGCAGGGTGGGAAGTAAATTAGGTAATACATTATTAATAATTATTTAATACATTTCATTTAATTAAGTGATTGTTCATACTTTTTTTACTAGGAATGTATATGTGTGTGTGTGTGTATATATATATATATATATACACACACATACACAAAACACATAAAACAAAGGTTACAGGAATGTTATAGTTAGGAAATAGAATTTTTTTTAAACGTAGAAATTCATTGAAAAAAACAAAGGTTACAGGGACGTTATAGTTAGCCTCAGATTTGACATGCATAAAACCAGAGAAATTTAGCAATTATAGTTACCTGGGCTAACTGTAACTTGCACCTCACAATGCACTGCTTATGACCTCAATTATTACATCACTCATGACATGGTCAGTGACATCACTGATGACATCTCAAATGTCATCACTGATGACATCATCCAGTGAGTGTAAGTGGTTTGTAAACATTTTTGAGACTTAAAGATAGATACTAAGCTATTGCATAAGTTAAAGTAATATTCTTTCTATACTACTGAGTGATACTATCTCTAACATATGTCATCTGAGTGGCTGTGTGACTGTATCAGTGTGTGAGTGAGTGTCTGAGTGGCTGTATGGGTGTGTGAGTGGCTGTATGGATCTGTCAGTGGGTGTGTGAGTGGCTGTACAGGTCTGTGAATGGGTGTGTGAGTGTCAGTATGGGTATAAGAGTAGGAGTGTGAGTAGTTTTGCGAGTGTGTGAGTGAATCTGTGAGTGGGTATGTGAGTGGCTGTATAGATCTGTGAGAGGGTGAAGGAGTAGCTGTGTGGGTGTGTGAGTGGGTCTGTGACTGGCTTTGTAGGTGTGTGTGAAATCTGAGTCTAACTATAACGTGCCTGTGACCTTTGTTTTTTTCAGTGAAATTCTAAGGTTGTCTTAATTCTATTTCCTATGTATAATGTCCCTGTAACCTTTTGTTTTTTCAGTGAATTTCCAACTTTATTTAATGTTATTTCCTAACTAAAATGTCCCTTTAAGCTTTGTTTTTTAAGGAATTTCGAAGGTTTTTAAATTTTATTTCCTAACTGTAACATGTAACCTTTGCGAGTGTGTGTGTGTGTGAGTGGCTGTATAGGTTGGGGAGTGGGTGTGTGAGTGACTGTATGGGTCTGTGAGTGGGTGTGTGAGTGACTGTATGGGTCTGTGAGCGGGTGTGTGAGTGGCTGTATTGGTGTTTGAGTGGGTGTGTGAGTGGCTGTATGGGTCTCTGATTGGGTGTGTGAGTAATATTATGGGTATATGAGAGGGTAAGTGAGTAACTGTATGGGTGTATGGGTAGGTGTGTGAGTTGCTGTGTGGGTCCATGAGTGTATGGGAGAGTGGCAAAATGGGTGTGTGAGTGGGTGTCTGAGTGTCTGTGTGGGTGTGTCAGTAGCTCGCTGAGTGACTGGGCCAGAACTGAACCTCACCTGCCCCTTTATCCAACAAGAGTCCACAGTTTTGCACAAAATATCTACTCAACTGGAGTACTTTCTACTTTTTCAATTAGTAAGTGTTAACTCGTCGGGTAAATGTCTAGTGCATATTCCACACTACAGTTGCATAATGGACCAGGAGAAAATATCTCCAGTGACCTTCTGTGCATTTAATTTCAGCATTTAATTGATTGTTTCTCAAGCATCTTCTTCCAGAAATCTGTTATAACATGCATTGTCCTATAGAGAAGGTGATGAGACTACAAAGAGATGAATCTCCACCAAACAATGGCACTTCCTCTTAAAAATTTAAAGTAAGTGCTTCTTTGTTTGGTGGAGATGTCCTCATATTCTTTGGCATCAAGAAGGCATCACCAGAATTGGTGGGAAAGGTGCTGGGGGACCTTTTGGCAAGCTGTCCATCATACTGGCAAAAGGCGAGAAGACAATTGCATACTACTAAGGTGGACAAGGCTTTGCACATTTGCATACTCGTAGTAATATAATGGGAGAACCATGGACTGTGCTCTCATCTCAGTCACTACAGATTGCACTCCAATAGATCAACAATGCATTCTTGGGCAAGGGGGGCCACATGGACCCTGTTCCTGGGCAGAATTCCACCCAGGGCACCCAGTGTGCTGTGTTGGCTGTTTCAGGGAGACCTTTAATGCCCCCACTGTCCCTGCCAGCTCCCCGCCTCCAGCGGGAGCTGGCATTGCTCCCGTATGCAGGGAACAGCCGAAAATGCTGCGACCTGCGCGCGGGGCTGAGAAAAATCCCTGTTCTTTATGTGCTGAAGAATGCTAAGTTTAACTTTATTGGTTGTGCTAACTACATAGCTTTTATTGCAGGTACATTGCGGCATATAAACAACGTGTTCTCTTTCACATTCAATATGTTCTATGATTTTCTGTTGTTTATTAATATATAATTTATATGATGTTTTGTTCACCCCATATTCACAAGCGGTTCAGTGACAGAATATCGAAACCATAAATATCGTGATACTTAAATATTATGTCAAAAATACCAATCACAAAAATATAGTTTTTCTATACATATAATGGTAAGTACAAAAATATCACAAAAAATATCATTATGCACTAATATCGAAAATATATATACAAAAATATTTTTTATATACATATATATATATATATATATATATATAGTTAGAAAATATTAAATATTTTAACTTGAAACATTCACATCATGTTAATTAAACATGTTTAAATAATATTTAAAGGTATACATAAAATATCCTAATTTAACACACATATATATTTGTATATGTATGTTGATGTACACATATATCAACTAAAACTAAACTTTAAAATATTCATTGTAGTCTATATTATAATGTCCTTTTTTTAAATGTACTAATTTAACAAATATATACAGAATATATATTTACATACAAATAACAATTAAAAAAATTATAACAAAGTAGAAAACAATTTAAAAACATTACAATTTAATTATACATATAAAGTAAACAATAGGAAAAAATACATTTTACTAAAATATCTTACAAATAACATATATTTCTTAATATAAAAAATATATAATCAAATACACAAACAAATAATAATACATAATTACACAATACTACAAAACTATTAGATTTTTAAAATAATAAATATACTATTCCCTCACCAGTTGATGCAACAGTAGCAAAAGCATTGGACAAAGGAGGGGTAGATATTACTATTCCTGCTCCAATATGGGCAACAGTAGGGAAAGTGTCGGATTGCGGAGGGGTAACATTTACTATTCCCACTCCAGTCTGTGCAACAGTAGGGAAAGCGTTGGATTGCGGAGGGGTAACATTTACTATTCCCACTCCAGTAAGTGCAACAGTAGGGAAAGCGTTGGACTGAAGAGGGGTATAAGGGGCCCATTACGATGGCGGGCGGAA
Organism: Calotriton arnoldi; assembly: GCA_963921515.1. Taxonomy (NCBI): domain Eukaryota; kingdom Metazoa; phylum Chordata; class Amphibia; order Caudata; family Salamandridae; genus Calotriton; species Calotriton arnoldi. The sequence goes on from CAWUFW010017298.1 coordinate 105,328, forward strand.
GCACAACCGCCGTGCTGGCGGATGCAAAAACCACCAGTTACCGCCGGCACGCAGCAGTCCACACGCCCGCCCAATTACGATGCGAAAAGTAGGCCAAACACCGCCGGCAAGCCAGCAACACCGTCCGCCATCAAAGTGCGCCCGTACATGTAGCGGCGCAGCCCAACTGACACACACCGTCCGACGAAACACGTCCCGCCCGGCGCATAAATTACGATGCCGCAAACAAACGGCTCCCACGGCCAAGAGATACCGCACGACAAACCGAAGCGGTAACACGGACGCCGAGCACGGACAACGAAGAAGCGGCTCCCCCAAGCATGAATCCAGCACTGCAGGCCGTCCCCATGCTCCTGCTGATGCACCACCAAGGATGCAACGTACCGCGGAGACGCAGGTAGGCACACACACAACAAGTGCACGCAAACAGCGCACACAGTGCAAGGGCGGAAAAAGCGGACAACCCCCCACCAGCGCGTGTACACTACACATCCACCATCGCATCCACATATGACACACAGGCCAAATCGTAACATCGCAGAACACATGTGTACACACCACCTGGGACTAGGAACCAACCACCCCGTCACGGCCCCAAAGCGGCGATGACGCCGCCACACATGCGCACAACGCAGAGGCCAACCGCAGCGCCATGCATGCGTCGCACACAGACACAGGGACACAACCAAGCAGCACACACATCAGCCCCACCCCGAACGCACATGACACGTGACAGGCCGGCCACAGACATGTCCTCAACGCCCAATTCACGGACAACACCCAACGCCACACAACCGACGCACACATATCAGTGAAGACACGCAACAGCAGGACACACCCCAGTGTAACAAACATGGCGTAGCACACAGCGGCGGCAACACCAACTAGGAGAAGCAGGGCCCCTTCGGGAAGAGGAACGCCAGTACCACACAGAAACACCCATACCACCCTGCACATATGAACAAGACATATAAAACGGAACACCAAAGAGCCCGGGGACCGACAACAGGTGGCCCAAGAATAACATTCACACACAAGGCCCAACGCAGAGCGGAAAGGCAGCCTGCCGCCCACACAAGGGAGAGCAGACAGCACTGAATGACCTTCCATTCCAACTCCGAAACCACAGCCCTACGACAGAAGCCGGTGAATACAGCCATTGTCCAAGAATAGACCAACACAGGCATGCCGAGGAGACCGACCACAGGGCAGATAGCGCATATCACAGAAGCACACAACGGACGGGGAAGAAAGAAGAAAACACTCCCCCATGTCGGCCACATGCAAGTTAATTGGAAGGAGTCACACAGCACTGACCTTGAACTGTCTGAGAAGCATGTGGGAAGAGGGCCCGTGTCCTCCAAACAAGCCAACAGAACACAAGTCCTGTCTCCCTACGACTACACAGAGCTCACAGCAACCCCGGAGCGTGCACATTGCAGACTGCACACACAGCCGGAGCACGCCACCTCAACGAACCGCTGCGAAATGGCAACCGCAACACACCTACCCAACTACGCCGAACAGCTCAAGCTGTACAAAACCAACCTGTGCCATACATTGGGATGCGATCTCCTGTCCCTGCTGAACGTAAGTTACCGACTGACTTACCGCATCACATTGTTCAGCTGCGTCATGCCCGTCTTCTACTGTCGGAGGTGTCCCTACCAGCATCCCGTCGAGATATGCCTCTCCAACCCGGCATGTCTGAAGGCGGACCTGCTACCACTACTCCTCCCTCTGGACGCACACGACAGGGCCTGCTCTGCCTATGGGGGCATGGCGTATGTGGCCAACATCGCACCCGCACTGAAATGGGACCACTGTGCCTCCACACGACGGATCATCGATAACAGCTACATCGAATGTCACCCAGCATGCCCCATCATGGTCCTCCAAGGGACAACCTACGAACAACACCTTGACAGCCACCATCCGCTTCATTGGCTGGCAAACATGTACACCACCAATGACATGGAAGCCCTGCTGGACGGCATCGCATACCTGACAACCTGTAAATACGTCGGACCACAACGCAGGTTCCCCGAGTGACCTATGATGTCCAACCCCGCACCCATGCTTAGCTTCCGCACGGACTGGCCAGTCACCACCACAACAGCCATACCAAACGACCGGCAACTGTAACCACACCATCAACGACATCGCCATGACATCGGATATGACCGGGACATGCACACTGTTCCCCATCACATCCAGGAACACCGCATGCATCGTGGGAGGCAGTGGCATGGGCTCTGTGTATCGCACCCACATGGACGGAACTGCACGAACAACCAGGACACGACATGGATCCAGCGCCCATGGACACACACACCGCTCAGTGGACATGAATAGGTCGCCTGGAGTCTGTGGGTGCTGCACCTCTCCCACCCCCGCGAATCCCATACCAGGACCTTTGCATGGACGACAAGTGCATACAACAACAACACGACCCCAGTGACTGTGACATGTCCAGTAACCACCACAGTGCAACAACAAGTGGCACGCCGCTGCATGCACGCAAGCACATGCCCTGATGTCATCTCACATGCACGCGTGCATGAGGAACAACCGCAGCAAACCTGTCACATGGAACTGAGATGGACTGTGCCCATGATGCCAAGCGGTCTGGTAGGCTACATGTATACCGTCTGTGTCAAAGTCCGCAGCTCCGCAGCTATACGTAAATGTACATTAGCACAGCCTTGGCCAAGCAGATGTCACTCTGAAGCCCACATCCCACATGCAACAGCCAATCACATGTAACCTCACACCCTATCCCATTTGCAATCATGCTCAGTATATCCTCAACATGTATCCCGCTGCCAGTAGTGTCCACTATACTGCATCACAGAGGACAGAAGACTCAATATAATGTTTGAAACCAAAACTGTCTCCGCTGACTCATTTCACAAGTACGAATGAGAGAGGATGAGAGTATGTGAAGTACACGGCAGTCGTGACATGACCATGTAGTCCACTGGTATTGGATGTCAACGCAAATGAGTAGCACTACTGTGGAAGACACACATGTGTCGTGTGAAGTCGTATGGACGCAGTGCTCAGGTGGGTGGGTGCGACGGGTAGATGCGCACATGCCAAGTTGGAGCACGCCGTGTTGGGAGGGGTCATGAACAGTACACCACCGCTTCCCTGGGCATTGTGAGAGGACACCTGTCGGGGGGAGTGAACACGTGTGTGCACAGCAGCCGGGCACACGTACAAAGCGGTACCAGGCGCACCTCAGCCCACCCTCTGTGGACAAGCTGGATCCTGTTGTGCGCCCGCCATGCCCCTGACAAGGCACACACAGCCCCAGTCGACCAGGTGTAACCCCAACATAGTCAATCCGCACAGGCGATACAGGGCACGGGATGGCAGTGGAGCATGGTGTGTGAGAGGTCTCCTCGCGCTCCTCCTGGTCATATCACGCAGGCAATAGAACCTCAACGTCTAGCATGGCACAAGTCAGATGGAAGTGTAGGGGGACGCACCACAGCACGAGCAGCACTGACGTCACGGGAGGTGGCTCGCACCATCCCATCCATTGCCCATCATACCAACCACGCCACATGCCATTGCGACTAAGTGCAAGCGCGTGCGCCACCACCCCCGAGCCCTCCCCAGAGAGGCCAAAGAGTGAATGTGTGGGCCATCAGCCACAGACGGACGCGGCCTGGCCGCAAGGGCAGCCACAGCCACTGGGTGTCGCAGGTGGCGGATCCGGAAGGCGAAGACTGTGATGCATAGTCCATGCAGGCCGGGTCACCATTTGGGGCACCACGCAGGTGGACGGCGTCCCGCGACACATCATACCCTGAGACAGCCCACTCGTGCAACTGGACCCACACATACACTCCTTGCCCTCTCTGGTGCGAGCTTGGGGCTGCCTGTGCAAGCGCTAGCCTCGCAGGTGAGCATGCATATTGGGGGAGCGAGGGGAGGACATGAGGGCTGGGGCGAAGATGACTGTATCACTGTCAGTTAGTACAAGGGATGACACAGATGTGGAAAGGAAGAGACGTGTCCCGTGTGCACTGCAACTAGTCGCCAATACAACTACCCCCCCATGTCCGGAATGTAAGCCCGCACCTAGGCCCGCCCATCCGCCACATCGAACATACCACCAGCACGACAACCTTCCCATTCGAAACACTGACTGGGGGTGGCGACCAGTGTACAATCATGTGTAGCCTACCCACGCGTACATGTGGGCCCTCCATGATCCATGTCACCTGCGGCAAAGTCATGACATGCGCAATGAGGGAAGTGAGGAGAGCTGCCCGCCCCACGCGCAGAAGGTGCATCAGCTCCACAGACCCAGCAGCGAGTCCAGCAGGGGTCACATGTGCAGGGGCAGCTGTGCCTGGAGTGAAGGCACATGCATATAGACAGCACATCGACCAATGTGTAGTCTGCCCACATCTACAGTCCATCATCATGCGGACATAGGAATTGAACACAGGGCAACACATCTTAGTGGGTGCACCCACCGTGACCAACAATGCGCAATCATCGACGTACCCGCCCTGTGCATGGCCCCCCACCCAACGGCGGCACATCCAGTGCCACCATCCCACACACACAAGCCTTCCACGGAACATGCTGTGTCCAATGGTCAGTACAGAGTCAGCGCCCATCTGGTGGATCCTGAACAGGAGACACATGCACACACATGCCAGCTCCCACTATGTACGACTGCCACCTGGCACGTGCAATGTAACCTCTCACCTGTGACGTGTGACTGCAAGCACACAGCCGTCTTGGCATGGGGCTGTCAATGTGGACACCTGTCAATGTTTCGGGAGGTGTGATCCGTACAGTGCTGTACATAGGGTGCAGTGCTGACACCTACTACTGTCTCATATCCCCTCGTGCCACAGGTCCCACTTGTTTTGGCCGCTCAGCCTGTGCCCACATCGTCGTCGTCGTGTGCCATACTCATCCAGCCGCGGAAGCAGTTCCATGCTCAGCAGACATTCATGTTGCCGTGGCGTTGCCGCTTGACGGATATGCAGTCAGTCTCCATCAGCACGCCCCGCAAGTCATTGGGGCCTGGATCCCCATGTGCATGCACATGGCAGTGGTTTGTATCACTAGCCATTGCCATTGTTGGGAGACCTGTGTAAGTGTATTGTGGCCGTGCCGTCCCAGCTTGACAGCTGGGCTGTGGCTCCTGTGTTTACTCAGTCATGTCAGTGATGTGTATGCGAAATTGCTATGTGTCGTGTTGCTTTGACATGTGTCCTCTGCCATTGTCCCTAGGCGGAGCCCGAACATTGACCGCCCATACCAATTGCTGGCGGACATGGACGATACAGAGGTTATTAGGAAGTTTCGGCTGGACAGGCCAACCCTGCATCGACTGTGTGCCATGTTAGAACCCCATCTCCGTCCCCGCAGGGTGTATCCGACTGCTGTCACCCCCACGGCTAAGGTGATGGCCGCCATGCATTTCTTCGCCACTGGGTCATTCCAGCACACAGTGGGCATTGGAGGAGGGATGTCCCAGCCCATGTTCAGCAAGGTGCTGAGGTATGAACTGGCAGCCATGATGCTGTACCGAAACAGGTACATCCGCTTCCCCAGGGCTCATGAATTGGCGGCAGTGAAGGGTGCATTCTATGCCCTTGGCAGAATCCCACACGTCGTTGGAGCCATTGACTGCACACATGTCGGCCTTGTTCCACCACAGGCCACTGAGCACCTGTACCGCAACAGGAAGCACACGCACTCCCTGAATGTGCAAGTGGTGTGCCTTGCGGACATGGTGATTACCCACGTGTGTGCAAAGTTCCCAGGCTCGGCCCATGACGCACACATAATGCGCAACAGCATCTTGCCACGACTGATGTCCAATATGCAACAGGATCGTGCCTGTATTGTCGGTGAGTATGTGGAGTGGTGTAGCGTGCTGGCTGTGCGATGCTGTCCCCTGTCCAGTTGGATTAGCAACGGTTCTCTGTGTCCCTCACACCCAGGTGACTCTGCGTATCCGAATGGGGCATGGCTGCTCAGTCCATTGAGGAATCCTCGCACCCCAGCAGACGATCGCTACAATGAGGCACATGGGAGGACCAGACGTGTGGTCGAGCGTACCTTTGGCCTCCTCAAGTCCAGGTTCAGGTGCCTGGACCGCACCGGGGTGCGCTGGCGTACTCCCCACAGAAGGTGTGCCGGATAGTGGTGGCGTACTGCATGCTGCACAATCTGGCCATTCGGAAGCAGATCCCCCTCATCGTGGATGACGGAGATCAACCAGGGCCCCAGCCCGCAGACCAGGACAGCTCGAGTGAGGAGGACAGCGGAGAGGAGGAAGCTGGTAATGTGCGGCAGCAGCTCATCGCCCGCTACTTCACTTGACGGTGAGTGTCCATGTATGACGGCTGATGTGGCTGTATCTGTGCAGGTGTGTGTGTGCTGTGTCAGGGTGGCCATTTGTTCACTGCGTGCTGTGTGTCAACGCTCCATGGCCAGGGTAGTATGCCACTGTTGGTGGCTGTGGCATTGTGCCCTATTGCTCTGTGCGATGTGTGTACATTGCTTGTAGTTGTTGACATGTACTGTGTGATGGGTGTGTGACACACTCATTGAATGTGCTCCTGTTCTGTCTCCCACCCCTAGGTCCCTACAGGCCCTCCGGATTCAAATGCCATGCCACGCATCAGGTGCCTTTCCGCCCAAGGTGGCCGTTGTATTCCGTACAAATAAGACACAGGGCACAAACAGCAGTTAGTGAAAAAGGTGCATTTATTACAAACTGTGACATGTGATTGTGTGTAAGGTGATGACAAAAGTGGTGCGTGCAGTGACAATGAGCTGTCGGTCATGGCTGCGTGATGATCAGGGTGTACCCACTGGTTCTATGTCCATAGTCCAACACACACATGCCATCCAGATGGCTGTGTGGAGTGGGATCGTAGTCCAAGTCAATGCAGTGGCTGGTCAAGGAAGGCTGGCGGAAGGCTGGCTGGCTGCCTCACTTTCGACTGGAGCGTGCGAAGTCCTCCCGGGAGATCTGTTTCCTCTTCGGACGGCCCCTTCCACGTTTGCGAGGGGGGTGCCTGCTTGCGACATGCTGGTGGTTGAGGTGTGATCACTGGCTGTGGACGCAGGGGAACTGGACACTGCTGCTCCACCCTGCGCCCCGGCAGGTGGTGGCGGAGGGGAGCTGCTGTCCCTGGCTGTGACCTCACCGCCACCACCAGCTGTCCCATGAGGTCCACGATTTGGCCCATACGGGCGTCCATGGACCTCAGCACCCCCAGCACCTCACGCGTGTCTGAGGCAGACCGGACCCATTGTCCTTGGGCCTCTTCATAGGCCCCAAGGACTCTGGCCATGTGAGGCAGGGCATGGCTCCCAGGGGAGGCTGACATTTCCCTGACCCTGCTCCTCCTACCAGTCCTGCTGCCACCGGCCTGCCCACTAGCCACATTGCTCACCACGGTCCTCGCTGTGGCTCCCAGGGTGGATCCAGTCGTCCGGGCCACCACCTGCGCTGGGGCTGGTGCCAGCGAAGACGTGGCGGTGGTGGCGGCGGTGGTGGTCGGTGCGGTGATGGTGGCGGTTGCGGCAGTGGTAGTGGCCACAATGACCGTGGGTGTGGCCGCAACGACAGTGGCAGCAGGGGGCTGTGAATGTTCAGCAGCCATGGATGATGGGTTGGTGGGTAGGAGGGGTCCTGGGGAGCGGCTGGGCCCTGCCACACCAGATGGGCCTGCTTGGTTGTCCGTGTCCGAAGAGGAGGACAGATCCTCCAGATCCGTGTGTCCTCGTTGGGGGCTTGTAGGCTGGCTGTGCTGGCTGCTGGCTCCATCCCCAGCATCCAGCAGTTCGTCACCTGTGGAGAGAATGAGATTTGTTATTGTGTTGCACCTGGCGAAGTATGTATTTGTCGTCTGACATTGACAGTTCGTGCAATCTCGTACATGGGTTTCCCGGAGGCGTGTGTGTGGCTGTAGCATCTGTAGTTGTGTGTGCTTGGCAATGGGACTGTGTGCTGTGCACATGTGGCATGGGACGGATTGGCCATGCCGATGGGTGTGTTGCTGTGCCCCTACTTATTGTGACTCTGGTGTATGCGGGCTCCTGGCCCATCCTGGGTCTGGTTTGTACTTTGCTTTTGGGGTTCAAATGGAACGCTTAGGAACGCATATGGCAACATGGGGGCCATGCCCCAGATTCGCATTTGGGATGGAATATGCTTTTGGGGTTCAAATGGAACACTTAGGAACGCATATGGCAACATGGGGGCCATGCCCCAGATTCGCATTTGGGAGGGAATATGCTTTTGGGGTACATGCTGTGAGCCATGGGTGCCGAACGTGACATGTGTTGTGGCAGCATGACAGTGCATGGTTTGAGGTGTGTGCATGCTTGACATGGCCTGCATATTTGCTGTCTGTTGTGATTACTGGACATGGCATTGGACGCATCGTTATGAGTGAGTGATGGTTGTGTGCCAGCCAACGTATTGCAGTTGTCCCATCTCCTTGGTGTGCGTGCTGCCCTGTGCCATGTGCATCACTGCAGTGCTCGGGGGGTGTGGCCCATGTTGTGTGTTGTTGCTCACAGTGTGTCGTGCACTTCATTGACTTCTGGCACATGGTTGGTCATGGGCATGTATCTTAGCGTGACTGCTGTATGTGTGGCAGCTGTGCGGATGACATGCCTTTCATGAGACTGGGGCTGACGGATGGGATGGATGGTATGTTGTTTGTGCATGGTGTGTCTGTGTGTTTGATGGGTTCAGTGGTGTTCGTGTGCATTTATGTTGTTCCGCTCTGTTGCGTCTAGTGTTGTTTGTCTTACATAGGCGTAGTTGTGGGGTGTGTGGTTGACAGGCAGTTGGGGCTACATGGACAGGACTTCAATGGTGTTTCGGTTGTGTGTGATGAGTTGCACAGTGGCTGCCGTGTGGTACTATATTCAGTGTGGCTTGTGCATGCAGACGTGGCTCCTTGGGTGTTGCTATGTCTGTGATGGGTCATGTGGGGTGTGAGTCTGTTGTTCATGTCCGTGTGCACATTGTTCACTTGTTCGTGACGGTGGGCGGTGCTGCGTGTTCGTCTGCTACGTGACATGTCCCATGTGTTGGTCGTGTTATGGTCCTCATGCCTCCAGTAATCCATCCCTGTCCAGTTTCCCACCTGCAAGTTGTTCGTGCGTGCACTGTACTGGATGCCACATGGCTCTAAGCGGGGGTGCTCCATGTTGCAGGTCTGTGGGGGTGGGAGGGTGTTGTGGGTCGTGGGGTGGCTGGATACCCACTGACACCGATTGCTGTGGACCGTGATGTCTGCCTTTCGGCTGTCGTTGTGAACTGCGGTGGCTGACACGTGGCTGTGGGGTGTGGGGGATGCTCCTCCTTGCTGTGCTGTGGGACTGGGGCCTGGTGTGTGTTGTACTTGGGCTGTCCACCGTCCCACCCACTGCACTTTGTGTTCCTGCCACTTACCTGTTACTTGTCGGTTAGTGCAGCTGTGGCGGACACATGGGTGTGGTGGGTGCTCGTTGTGGCGCTTCTGGCATATTTGGGGACCTGTTGGTGGTTACGTGGCTGGCTTAGTGTACACATGTCCCCACGCATCTTACAGTTGTTCTGTTTGGGCTGTGTGTGGTAGTGTCTGTTGCATGTGTGTGTGATGTGTTGTGTATTGTGTGCTGGACATGGGGGTGTTTGTCCCTGGGAGCTGTGGCATGGTGGTAGTGCATGTGAGTACATAGCGGTGTGCTGGTATACATTAGTTTGTACTTACCAGCCTCCACTCCCCTGCTAATCCGGCGAGGATCTCCGGATGGATTACGCCTCGCACCTTCTCCTCCCACGCTTTGAAGGTCTTAAAGAGCGCGGGATTCCCTCCGCCAGTGACGGCAGCCAGCTCTCTGTTTTTGCCCTCCTTCTTCTTGACCAGGCTCTTTACGTCATTCTAACGTTTGTTGATCTCGACTCTGTTCCTGGGCAGGGTCCCGACTGCATTGACCTGGTCTACGATCCGGTTCCACATTCTGTTTCTGGTGGCTAGTGGTGTGTGCTGGACCATGTTCCCATAGATTTGTGGGTACACCTTGATGATCTCGTCGACCATGACCGTCAGCTCCATGGGCGTGAACTTGGGCATTCTTTGTGGTGCCATGATGTTTGTGGTGCTGGTGCGGTGTGTGTTGTGTAATGTGCAGGGGGTTTGTGGTGCCGGTGTTTGGTGGTGGTGGTGGTGGTGGTGGTGGTGGTGGTGGTGGTGGTGTTTGGTGGTGGTGGTGGTGGTAGTGGTGGTAGTGATGTGTGCGTTTCTGTGGTGTGCTGCTGTCCTTGCTGTGTCACTGTGTCCTCTCCTCTCCTCTCCGGTTTGCAATGTAGCAAGGGGTTGTGGTCTGTGGGAGTGCTGCTTTTGTACTCACCTATGTGGGTGTGTCCTCATGGTCTGTTGTTTTCAGGTGTGTTGTGTCTGGGGTTCTGGCCTTTGTATTTTTTGTTTGTCCGGGGGTGTTTTCGGGATGTGTACTGTGCTTGTGTATTTGTGCGTGCCTTGCTGTGTGGACTTGTTGGCCATGTTGTGTGCTATTGGTTTTGTGTGCGGATGGTTTCTGTGCAGGTACGTTGGCGCCATGGCTTCTGCCGTGTCGATTCTCATCGGCGTTGTTTGCGCTGGCGGGCGGTATATTTGTGGTTTTTCCGCGCTCATGTCGGTGCGATCGTAATTTCACGTGCGGTGTGTCGGCCGTGAGGGCGGGCGGTTTTGTGTTGTCGTGCGTGTTTCCGTCCGTGGCGGGCGGTTTGTCTCCGACTCGGACGTTGGCGGGCGGTATTTTGGGTGCTTTTTCCGCCGATGGCGGTATTCGGTTTGTGTAATCGTAATGGCGTGGTCGGTGTTCAGGCGGTGTGTGCGGGCGGATTTTTGCCGCTTCCATGCCTGGCGGAATTATTTACGCCGGGTATCGTAATGTGCCCCTAAGTTACTATTCCCACTCCAGTCTGTCCAGCAGTAGGGAAGTACTTCACTTCAAACACATATCATATTTTGAAACATATATTAATTTACCAAAAATAAAAACTATTAATATAAATAAGTAATATATTATATATATATATACATTTTAAAAACAATTAAACAATGTACATAAGCATACATTCTTTAAATAATTAATATGAAATAAAAATGCCATTAATTGATTATTTAGTCATCCAGATGGGATCTGTAAGAAGGACTATAACCTGGTGAAATATCTTTTCTTTAAATGGAGATTATCGGTCAGGGAAGAGGGCGCTTTTTTGAAGCCCAATGTTCGTCAATATACCATATTGAAAACTGAGCCCTACCTTTTGTGTGTTAAAAGCCGGTATGACTGATTTTTATCAGCGAGGTTTCGGCTGGACCTATTGCCTTTTATGTTAGCCTACCCTCACTGTGGGAATTGGGGCCAAAAGCTTTCGTCTTGCAGCTGCGACAATAGGTCTCCGCAGGACACTTTATATTTTACTATGTTTTGTAGTTTTTATGCCATTCCCAGGAAATTATATCTTCTCCCTGTATTGAAAAGGGTGAATTTCATTCAGGTTTGACCTGCCCTTATTCATTTGCAGATGCTTACATGAGACATCACACTTAGGGCCCGAATATGATGCGGAAAGGGATGGCTCTGACCCTCGGTCGGAGCCATCCTTACCGCATCGTAATCTCCTGTTTGTAATAATTTCTAACCGACCCATTTGGATGGAGTTGGTCGGAAATTATTACAAACAGGAGTTCCAAATGGCTGACGACGAGCCCATCCACCATTTGGAAGGCCTGCAGTTATCCCTCGGCCGGCTCTTTCCGCCAGTTTCCCACTGCCTTTCTGTGCCGGCTTTTCCAACACAGAAAGGCATTGGGAAACTGTCTTTGGGGGCCCCCAGAAGGCCCCCATGGGTGCAAGGCCGCCGAATGGTGGCCTAGGGGGCACCAACGGTGCCCCCCTGTTGATCCCTGCACCTGGTGGCAGGCACTTTGCGGTGCCTGCCACGGGGTGAAGAAATGAACTGCACCTCTGCTCTTTGCTATGAGAGCATGCATTCCGTTCGGAATGCATGCTCCCATAGCAAAGTATAGGATTTCGACTGAACAGTTTTCGGTCGCATCCTAATAGCTGGGCTGGAACTGACGCATGAGGTCGTTCGGTTCCATTTCCAGAGCGATGTCAGACGGACTCCGGTCCCTCCAACATTGCAATCGGGCCTTAATGTTCCTAGTTTTTTAAAAGTTGCTTTAAGGTTGAGGAAAAGCTGTGATACATTTTTTGTACAGAGTTGTTTTTAATGACAGTGGGTTTTATAAGTATTTTTACATCTAGTATGTTTTTAGGCTGGACTTTATTGAATGTGTTATTTTATGTCTGTACTGCTTTTATGGTCTTTATTCTTAAAACCGAATAAAGCTCATATTGAATTGAATTGAATTGATTATTTAATTAAATTCCCACACTATACTCCCACATACATAGCAACCCAAATTTAAAATATAATTAAAATAGAAAATTGTAACACAATTAACACATTAAGTAATACATAACATTATTAATAATGAATGCACCATTAATTGTTAATTAATTATTACATAAACACAAAAAATATATTTATTAAATGATTTACATATTTATAAATAAATTACACATTTTGATTAAAATTATTCATTAATTAAAATGTAATATTTACTTAATTAACTATCCACCCAATACCCCTACAAACCCAACAACCAGCACATAAAATATAACTTTAAAAATAGAATAATTACACAATTTATATAATTAATGATCAATTAAAAAGTAATCAATAAATTATTACTTAATTAACCTCCCACCCTATACTCATACAAACACAACAACCCACACCTAAAACATAACTTAAAAAAGTAATATTTACACAATTAATTATCAATTAAATAATTCATAATTAATTCATAATTAATCTGTTATTACTTAATTACTTAATTAGCTACCCGCCCTATTTCCCTACAAACCTGACAACCCATACCTAACTTTAAAAATAAAAATGATACAATTTGCGCAATTAAATAACTAATAATTAATTAATAATCAATCAATTATTACTTAATTAACTACCCACCCTATACCCCTACAAACCCTACAACCCACATCTAACACATAGCTTTAAAAAATAATAATTGCACAATTTACATAATTAATTATCAATTAAATAATTAATACGTAATTAATAATTAATACATTTTTACTTAATTAACTACTGACTCTATACCCCTACAAACCGAGGAACCCACACCTAAAACATAACTTTAAAAATGTGATAATTACACAAATTACATAATTAATTATCAATAATTAACATTAATTAAAAAATAATTATTAATTAGTTATATTTAATTCACTTCCCACCCTATACCCCTATAACCACTATCACCCTCACAACCCACTACAACACTATAAATTACTGTAAAAATGTCAATTTAAATTATAAATGACAACATTAAAAAGTATATTAAAAACAATAACCAAACAATATACAAACAAAATATAACATATACAATTACAATATTATTTAAAACTTAGAAAGATAATAAAAAATGATATTCTTTACAATTATATTATTGCAAACGATATTAACAACAATGATGATCTTGAAAATGAAATTACTTACCTTTAAAATCGATATTTTTGTCAACAATATTCCTGCATCACGATGTTTCTGTGACATAATATTAAAAACTCAATATCAGTGTCACTCGATATTTGGGACTTGATATTTTATCCAAATATCTCACAAGCTTTTCATTTTGCTAATTTCCAGACGCCCATATAGATGGCACATGGCTTTGCATCAACAGCTCACCCAAAGAAGCCACTTTCTTATAGGTAATTTGTGAGTGATCAGTGAGTAATCCTTTGAGATGTTCATCCATTTTTTTAACCAATTTTTGCTGATTTTCGTCTCAACACCTCATAAGCAAGTTACAAGCATACCGATCTGTGTTACATATTCATGTCTACTAATCCCACCATAGTCTCTGCACATACATGACAATATTGCTAGTCTGAAAGGAGTAATTCATCCAAAGTATGAACAAGTAAACAAAAGTAACTTAAAGTCACAACAGTTGCATTTTCAGGCATAGATATTTAAAAGCAATATATTTGACTTCCCTTCGAGTGATCCTCCCACATGTATACACATTCTTACACATAAAGATAGTGCTATGTGCATGTTGGATGATATCACCCCACACTGGATTTCCATCGTTCGTTTAGGGCACAAAAAGGAAACAGAGGAAATCATTAATTTGGCTCAGACCCAAATACCCTGTACAGTCTTGCGGAGTGAGATAGACCCTGTGTAAAATATTATGTCGAATGTATTGGAAATTGGCATTTTGAGAACGTTTACGATATACTAATATCCCATCCCATTCTTTTTGTGTCAATTCTCATCCTATGTTACTTTCCCAGCTCCTCCTAGTCAGTAGCAAGTGGTCCTGTGGTGTATATGTCAGGGTTTACGTTAGCTTGGTGAGCAGCCGGCGGCCTCCGCCTATAGTGTGAAGAGTACAAACCAGTGGGTGATGCTACTGCTCCCTGTCATCAATCTGCCAGTGTCACTTCATTTCAGCTAACAGCCAGCCATAAGCCAAGAAATGGTCTGCTGACAATTCACAATCACCCTGTAATTGCTTGAAATCTATGAGCACGCCATTGTGCAATAGGGTGCCTAGGGTACCCACGCCAGCAGCTTTCCATGCCGTCAGTCCCTCTCTCCTGACTAGGTCCCAGAAAGGTCCAATGGAACTGATACAAATCTTGGGGGGGAGTATTGTGTAAGGGTCAGCATTAGCCTCATGTTCCTATGAAAGCCGACATGTGCTACATGCAGCGGACTGTTGGTCTCATGGGGTACTCTCACTTCTGGCAGGAAGATCTCTTGCACAACGCATCACGCACGATCGGCAGTGGACAGTCCCAGTTCTTCGAGGCCACTGTATCTGCACTGCTAAACAATAATGTTCGAAAGAGATGTTCATCCAGTAATAAGATTTTCAAATTCTTCCTTGTGATTTTCCTTAAGTCATTATACTTTGCATTGTATCTTAGTTTCCTATTTCGGATCACCAATAATTCCTCCCTCGTCTTATAGCGATCTCTTAATAAAACATTCTGAAGAACATCAAAAGGATAGCCTCTCTGTTCAAAACTTGCTAACATTTCCTAGGCCTGGTATTGAAAGTCTTTCATTGCTGAACAAATTCACCTAGCATGTAATAATTCTCCAAATGGACCACTCCATTTCAAATCCACTGTGAGCATGCAGTATACTGTTGCAAGATGTGGCCTTGTGATGAATTTTGCTGCAAATTCTACAGTTTTAATATAAACTTCAATGTCTAACAAGTCAATTTTATCAGCACTGATGGTGTGTGTGAATTTTAAGTTGTGTTCATTTTGATCTAAGGAGGACATAAATGATTCTAAAACTTTCCACATCTCCTTCCCAAACAGCAAACAGATCATCGATGAAGCAAGCCCATAGTTTAACATGTTCCAATGAGGTTAAATTTATCTCTGTCCATACAACGTCTGCTTTCCACCAAGCCATCATTAAATTTGCATATGTTGAAGCAAAAGAAGTCCCCATTGCTGACCCTTGTTTTTTGAGGTAATGGGTGCCATTAAAAATAAAGACATTATGATTTAGGCAGAATTCAAATATTTCTAACAGCATATCTAAGTGTTCCAGATAGCTCACAGATATGGCTCTAAGGAAATATATACAAGCATTAAGACCATCTGAGTGTTGGATGGAGCTGTATAGTGGTACCTCATCTCTAATAACCATTAGATAGCTGCCCTTCCAAGGTATATCATGGATTTTGTCCAGAAAGTCAGTTTAGTCTCTCAAATATGCTGGAATCGCTGTCACATATTGGAAGAGGAAAATGTCAACAAGCCTCAATTTATTTTCCAATAGAGATCCTGTAGAGCTGATAATTGGGCGACCTGGTGGATTATTAATGTTTTTATGTACCTTAGGAAGAAAATAGATAGTAAGTGTAATTGAATGATCTGTCTTTAGATAGCTATTTTCTTCTCGGGCAATCAAATCCAGTTCCGCCCATGGGCAGAGTCTAATCTATCCCTGTTAAATTTCTTTGCTTTTCTAGCTTTCATTTCAATCTCATGCTTACCCACTTTTTTCTCTATCAGTATTAGAGCATTCTTTCTTACTTCATTCGTTTTATGATTTTCCAATTCTTGTTCCAACTCTTTTATTTTTCCCATCATTTTCTCAAGCTTCCTTTCTGCATGTTTAATGAGTGTACACATTAATTTGAAAGAACAATCTGTGGTATCAGTCTGCCAACTTTTTGTCAGGTCATAATTAAAATCACTGAGGGGCTTATTACTAGTATGGTGGTCCTTTCGGCTGCCATACTCATGGTGGCGGTCCGACCACCACCACCACCCCGGTTGTCCAACTGCCGTGTTACGATGGTGGTGGTGGCACTGCCACAAGACTGCCGCCACCGCCAGGATCCAAGATCCTGCGGTGGTGGCAGTGCGGAAAGCACTGCCGAGCGAATAACGACCTGCCTTTCCACCAAACATTTCATGGCGGTGACCCAGGCATAAAATGCTTGGCAGAAAGGTAGGGTAAGGAGGCCCTAACAGGTCCCCCGGGCAAACTTGCCGATGGAGGTGGGTGCTGGCGACACATGATGATTCTCCTCACAAGCGCATGCACCTGCATGCACTACATGGTGCATGCCACACAGTGCACTCAATGTGGCAGTTAGCAGTTCCACAGCGGTGGCTTTACTGCTGGCTGTATTCCTCAGCCAAAGCATGCTGTGGCCGTGGGACCATCACCGCACAGCCAACCCACCCTGGATTCAACTCATAATCCATCAGGGGGGTTTACCATGGGCTTGATTGTCTTCCTGGGACCAACGTGGTGGCGGTCAAAGTGGAAGACCACCAAACCGATAATATGGCCCAGATTGTTGACAATACTAAAATACGGAGTCCCAATGGAACTATTTTATGTTCCATGTATTTCTGTAAACTTGTCCTTTCCCACCAATGTTAGTTTCAAGGGGGATGGGTATGCCCAGATGTGGGTCCCGTGCTCACCATGGCACTGGAGCCAAGCTATCCTGGCTGATAAGGGGTGATAGCCCAAAATCAGTCCTAGGATGCTTGTTTCTGGTCCGGGGAGGACCTGTCATGGCGTTCAGGCTGGACTGTTACCATGGGGAGCAGGGACAAAACTGATTTGCATATGTCTGGGTCCAAACTGGAATGGCGTGGTGAGCAAAAAAATGATGGATTTAGGCCCAATCTCTGTAATGGGGTAAATGTTTGACATTATTCAGCATTCCATCCATCAATTGCTATTTTTGAAGTCTTTATAACATATGCTGAAGATCCCTGGTTCATATGTTTAATTTCTTTGTTTTTTTTTTTAAGTAAGATCGGCTTCACTCCGAATCATTTTAAGAAGTTCCAATTATTGATACAGATATTTGTTAAACATTTATCGCAGAATGTTAATGATCTGGACAATGGCAAGTTAAATTAGTGTCTACAAACAACAAGTCCCTCATAGAAATGTGTGGACCAAATGCTGTAATCCAAATGTGCAAAACCTCAAGGCAAAACTATCCACTGTGAGTGTAATACTAAATAACAAGCCCAATTGTACTCTTTTCCAATTATTTCAATGACACTTGAGAATCAACCAGACAATAATCCCAACACAATATTTAAAATATACAAAATCGATTTTATTCATAAATTCTTTTTAAAAAACATAATTGACAAATCTTAAAAAAGTCATTAAAAAATGGTTTTCACTTGATACATACAACAAATTTCATACACAATAATTACACACCAGAAAACTACATAAAAGTCGACGCAGCGTTTCAGTGAAATGCTGATTGATCACCTTCTTCAGGACAGAGTTTTCTACGAATTAAATACACAAAGATATGTCAGGTTAACTTTTCTATTCTATTATCATCTATACTCATATTGCCACATTAATCCATTTGTTACCATATCATATAATTTGTTACACAATCAAATTATGATTCTCAAGTCACATACATTGTAATAAACCACCTACACGTGGTTTTCAACATTTACAAATTAACAATAAACCTCTCCATCTCATATTTGCCACATTTAGACACAGCATATGACCCCACACATTACGATAATAACCTACCTATTATAGATATCAAAAGTGGTGGATCCCTTATTCGCTATAGATGGGAAACACTCTTCTTCATTGGAAACAAGGAATGACCTAAAGTAATACAGATAGTGTTCAGAGAAATGAAAGAAGTATTTTGAACTTCCTCTTATTATAAGAAAAAAGAGACAAACAGAGGCCAAAATTGCGCCATAAGTTTGCTAACGAATTAATATATATAAAAGAGATATGGGATAGCGTACCTTTTTATGTGATACTATTCCTTTTTATTGGGTCGCTTTTCGTAGGAGCCACTGATAAGTATTATCGTCAATTTCCCTTAAAGTCAAACAAGTAAAAAAAGGGGTTTCAGCTCTCTGGAAATTCTATTATAGTAAAACATCTATCTAGTATCACTACACTTTACTCACAATTATCTCTATGCCTATTAAAGCCAGCAGAAATACCCTCTATACAGAAGGATAGGCCGTGATTGGGCTCTTCTAATGATTTAATCCTCGTTGTATGTGCAGGAGGAAGTGCTGGTTATGTTGCTCCCTTGATTGTGCAACTTCAATCTGACATTCTGTACGGATAAAATGTGTAAAGAACTGAGTCAATGTACATTCTTCAGTCTTATAGAAATTTACTATATACTTGAAAATTTATAAAAAGAACAGTTTGTTCAGCAACTCTTTGAACATACCGGATGTTATCCGTATGTTACCTCATTATAATAAACAATTTTTTAGGTTTCGGTGTCTATTGTAAATATATTTTCTCTATGCCAGGTCCTCTCCATTCTCCTAGTCCATATAGGGGCCCTACGTCTAAGTCTTATCTAAAAATGATTACAACAACACTCCCTCTTTGTGAGGACGTAACTGTGCATTATCGGAGTAAGACTCTATCAGTATTTCACCGTCTTACCCACCCTCAGTTATTACACCCTTTTAAAAAAGCTTAAAGGAACTTTACAAGCCGTATATACTATCGCGTTATTCCTAGACTTACTTGGAACCGAAGATTCGGCCTCCTTGCTCCTACGTAAACGATTTCCGGGTCGGGATACAATGGTCCACTCCTTCCGGGTTATGTCTTTAAATACTATTACCATAGTCATGTGGTACAATTAACTAAAATTTGTTAAATATTTGTGGGCGGGGACCTATCTCCCTTTGCAGCGGCCATCTTGCAGTGGCCATATAGACCGTTTCTTATGTCTATTTTGTAACTATTATATAATATGACTCGTCTATAACTAATTTGATAACAGTGTTAACATCCCGAGCAACGGTATTTTTACCACGAGTCTCTCTTAAACACCTGCAAATTGTTTAGTCTTGAATTCTTCATTTATTACACAGTTCGAATACCGCGGTTTTCTCAAAATAAAATAGGGGTAATTAAATTGTAAGGATATATTATCTTTTACCTCCTATTTCCTCGTATCCTATTGACGCACGTCCGAAGTTAATCAATCTATAAAATCTAAATGGATGAAACACCGTCAAATACCGGCGGCCATCTTGTAATATGTAATGTAGGCGCAAAGACTGCAGAAAAGGTACTATATGTACAATTAACGGTCTTTATGCGTACACGATATTCAATCTTTTATTGTATATAAAGCGACCGTTGTCAAATTCAATTTATTAAGATTGCTTTATTAAGATGCCGGTATTTGACGGTGTTTCATCCATTTAGATTTTATAGATTGATTAACTTCGGACGTGCGTCAATAGGATACGAGGAAATAGGAGGTAAAAGATGATATATCCTTACAATTTAATTACCCCTATTTTATTTTGAGAAAACCGCGGTATTCGAACTGTGTAATAAATGAAGAATTCAAGACTAAACAATTTGCAGGTGTTTAAGAGAGACTCGTGGTAAAAATACCGTTGCTCGGGATGTTAACACTGTTATCAAATTAGTTATAGACGAGTCATATTATATAATAGTTACAAAATAGACATAAGAAACAGTCTATATGGCCACTGCAAGATGGCCGCTGCAAAAGGGAGATAGGTCCCCGCCCACAAATTTTTAACAAATTTTAGTTAATTGTACCACATGACTATGGTAATAGTATTTAAAGACATAACCCGGAAGGAGTGGACCATTGTATCCCGACCCGGAAATCGTTTATGTAGGAGCAAGGACGCCGAATCTTCGGTTCCAAGTAAGTCTAGGAATAACGCGATAGTATATACGGCTTGTAAAGGTCCTTTAAGCTTTTTTAAAAGGGTGTAATAACTGAGGGTGGGTAAGACGGTGAAATACTGATAGAGTCTTACTCCGATAATGCACAGTTACGTCCTCACAAAGAGGGAGTGTTGTTGTAATCATTTTTAGATAAGACTTAGACGTAGGGCCCCCATATGGACTAGGAGAATGGAGAGGACCTGGCATAGAGAAAATATATTTACAATAGACACCGAAACCTAAGAAATTGTTTATTATAATGAGGTAACATACGGATAACATCCGGTATGTTCATAGAGTTGCTGAACAAACCGTTCTTTTTATAAATTTTCAAGTATATAGTAAATTTCTATAAGACTGAAGAATGTACATTGACTCAGTTCTTTACACATTTTATCCGTACAGAATGTCAGATTGAAGTTGCACAATCAAGGGGAGCAACATAACCAGCACTTCCTCCTGCACATACAACGAGGATTAAATCATTAGAAGAGCCCAATCACGGCCTATCCTTCTGTATAGAGGGTATTTCTGCTGGCTTTTAATAGGCATAGAGATAATTGTGAGTAAAGTGTAGTGATACTAGATAGATGTTTTACTATAATAGAATTTCCAGAGAGCTGAAACCCCTTTTTTTACTTGTTTGACTTTAAGGGAAATTGACGATAATACTTATCGGTGGCTGCTACGAAAGCGACCCAATAAAAGGAATAGTATCACATAAAAGGTACGCTATCCCATATCTCTTTTATATATATTAATTCGTTAGCAAACTTATGGCGCAATTTTGGCCTCTGTTTGTCTCTTTTTTCTTATAATAAGAGGAAGTTCAAAATACTTCTTTAATTTCTCTGAACACTATCTGTATTACTTTAGGTCATTCCTTGTTTCCAATGAAGAAGAGTGTTTCCCATCTATAGCGAATAAGGGATCCACCACTTTTGATATCTATAATAGGTAGGTTATTATCGTAATGTGTGGGGTCATATGCTGTGTCTAAATGTGGCAAATATGAGATGGAGAGGTTTATTGTTAATTTGTAAATGTTGAAAACCACGTGTAGGTGGTTTATTACAATGTATGTGACTTGAGAATCATAATTTGATTGTGTAACAAATTATATGATATGGTAACAAATGGATTAATGTGGCAATATGAGTATAGATGATAATAGAATAGAAAAGTTAACCTGACATATCTTTGTGTATTTAATTCGTAGAAAACTCTGTCCTGAAGAAGGTGATCAATCAGCATTTCACCGAAACGCTGCGTCGACTTTTATGTAGTTTTCTGGTGTGTAATTATTGTGTATGAAATTTGTTGTATGTATCAAGTGAAAACCATTTTTAATGACTTTTTAAGATTTGTCAATTATGTTTTTTAAAAAGAATTTATGAATAAAATCGATTTTGTATATTTTAAATATTGTGTTGGGATTATTGTCTGGTTGATTCTCAAGTGTCATTGAAATAATTGGAAAAGAGTACAATTGGGCTTGTTATTTAGTATTACACTCACAGTGGATAGTTTTGCCTTGAGGTTTTGCACATTTGGATTACAGCATTTGGTCCACACATTTCTATGAGGGACTTGTTGTTTGTAGACTGTAATCACCCTGTCCCTATTTTTTAATAGGGTGGCTCTTGTTGTTATATTTAAGTTAAATTAGTGTCCATAAGCTCTACGTCTGTTCCTATCACAGATTTGGAGATGCAGCATTAGGGCTGCTAGCCTACGTCCGAAAGCAGGAGTTTACCCCCATCCCGCTCCCCCTCCAAGGCATTGGGTACAACCCTAAATCAACCCCGGGATTAAAAAAGCTTGTGCAATATATCAGATGTGTATATATATATATATTCACTGAAAAAACCATAGGTTTTAGGGACAGTTATAGTTAGTTGGACATTTCACTCGTACAAAACCCGTGAAATTCCCCATTATAGTTAGTTCAGCTAACTATAACTCGTGCCCCCGCAATGCACTGCTGATGACGTCACATATTACATCACTCATGACATGGTCAGTGACATCACTGATGACATCACTGATGACATCTCAAATGACATCACTGATGACATCACTGATGACATCATCCAGTGACTGTGTGTTTCTGTAAAGTTTAAATATGTTTAATATATATGCCAAGGTGTATTGAATAATGAGTGGGTGTATAAGTGTCTGGATGGATGATATAGTAGGTGCATGACTGACTATTAGTGAGTGATTAAACGTATCTTACTAAATGCATGGGTTAGTTACTAAACTGTGTGAATGTCTTTATCCGTCTGTCTGTTGGTGTGTAAGTGGCTGCATGGGTTTGTAAATAGCTACATGAGTGTCTATATGAGTTATTGATTGGTTGTCTGAGTATCTGTATGGGTGCCTGAGTGTTTATGTGGATGGGGTGTGTGTGACTGCACATAGATGTATCAGTGGGTGATTCACTGGGTGCATGGTTTCAAGAGTGCATCTGTGATGGACTGTATGGGTGGGTGAGTGTGTGTATGGGTGTGTTAGTGAGTGAATGTATATCTCAGTGGTACATGTGTGAGTAACTACATATGTGAAAGGCAGTATATATGTGTGTTGTAGTATATAAATGGGTATAAGTGAGAGTGTGTGATTGTGAGAGTGGCTGTATGGATGAGTGTGTACTTGTATTAGTGATTGTATAAGAGCGTAAGAATGTGCTAGTATTTGTATGAGTAAGTGAGCTGGTGTGCGTATAACTATATAGGTGAGTAAATGGCAGTGTGATTAATTATTTCCATGACTGACTAGGTGTGTGAGTACCTCTATGGATGAGTGGCGGTGTGTGAATGTCTATGTAGGTGTATTAGTGCATATGATAGTCCTGTACTGAGTGACCGTAAGTATGAGTGACTGTACAGGTGAGTGAGTGGATGTGTGTGTAGACCTAAGAATCAGTGAGTGGGTATGTAGTTATTGGTGTTGGAGTGTCTATGGTTTTGAGAATGGCAGTCTGTAATTTAGAGTGGGTGTATCAAAGGTTATATTAGGGTGTGAGAGGATGCATGAAATTATCACATGGATGATGTCATCAGTGATGTCATTTGAGATGTCATCAGTGATGTCATCAGTGATGTCACTGACCATGTCATGAGTGATGTAATATGTGACGTCATCAGCAGTGCATTGCGGGGGCGCAAGTTATAGTTAGCTGAACTAACTATAATGGGGGAATTTCACGGGTTTTGTACGAGTGAAATGTCCAACTAACTATAACTGTCCCTAAAACCTATGGTTTTTTCAGTGAATTTCAAAGGTTTTTTAAATGCTAATTTCTAACTATAACGTGTCTGAAACCTATGGTTTTTTCAGTGAATGTCAAAGGTTTTTTAAATGCTAATTTCTAACTATAACGTACCTGAAACCTATGGTTTTTTCAGTGAATTTCAAAGGTTTTTTAAATGCTAATTTCTAACTATAACGCCCCTAAAACCTATGGTTTTTTCAGTGAATTTCAAAGGTTTTGTAAATGTCAATTTTTAAATGTATTAATTGTTATATTTATTTTTTTGATACTGATTTACTACATTTTTTAAAACTATTTATTTTCAGATATTTTATTTATTAAATTACATTGTAATTACATTATACATTACATTACAAAATATACTTTCTCAGAATGAATTACTTTAGTTTAAATAGTTTGCAAATAGGCAATAGAGTTTTAAGTACAGTAGTTACAGTTGTTGCAATGGGCAACACAATTTCAAACACAATGCAACATTGAGCTCAATGTGATTTTCTAGTTAAATGCAATTAGTTACTTTATGGATTACTTTTCTAACCACAGGACTGGATCCTAGATTCAGTCCTGGGACATCTCCTGTAAACAGTTGAGTAAAAGCGTTTTGGTTACAGTAGTCATTTTTAAGGAATATTATTGTATTTTAAAAGTTGACACTTAGAAACTTTTTCACATAGAATCACCAATGTTATCCTATGGGAGGAAATTCACTTAGCAGGTAAGTAGTGTTATCGTTACTTTTTCTTACTCAGTGTTGGATCCTGGATCCAGCACTGGTGCATCTCCTGTAAACAGTTGAAAGAATGCATTTAAGTCATACAGGCGATTTTTAAGGAATATTTGTAATTTGTGAAAATCGACACTTTGAAACTTTTCTGCTGAAAACCAGACAATGGATTCCTATGGAAGGAAATATAAGTTACTGGTAAGTACGGTTAGAATTACTTTTCAGGGTCAGTGCTGGGCTAAAAGATGCAGCACTGGGTTCTCTCCTGATAACAGGTGAGTAAATCGGAATTCGTAGTTCGGTTGATTTTAGAGGAATATTATAAAGTTCCAAAACTCCACACACAGATGAATTTCCAAGTGAAACCAGTCAATGTTAGCCTACGGAAGGAAATTCAAGTTACTGGTAAGTACGGTTAAAATTACTTTTCAGGATCAGTACTGGGCTGAAAGATGCAGCACTGAGGTCTCTCCTGATAACAGGTGAGTAAATCGGAATTCGTAGTTCGGCTGATTTTAGAGGAATATTATAAAGTTCCAAAACTCCACACAGAAGAATTTCCAAGTGAAACCAGTCAATGATATCCTATGGAAGGAAATTCAAGTTACTGGTAAGTACGGTTAAAATTACTTTTCAGGATCAGTACTGGGATGAAAGATGCAGCACTGGGTTCTCTCCTGATAACAGGTGAGTAAATCGGAATTCGTAGTTCGGTTGATTTTAGAGGAATATTATAAAGTTCCAAAACTCCACACTTAGAAGAATTTCCAAGTGAAACCAGTCAATGTTAGCCTATGGAAGGAAATTCAAGTTGCTGGTAAGTACGGTTAAAATTACTTTTCAGGATCAGTACTGTGCTGAAAGATGCAGCACTGAGGTCTCTCCTGATAACAGGTGAGTAAATTGGAATTCAGTATTTCGGCTGATTTTAGATGAATATTTGTATGTTTCAAAAATCGACACTTAGAAACTTTTTCAGCAAAAGCAGGCAATGATATCCTATGGAAGGAAATTCAAGTTACTGGTAAGTACGGTTAAAATTACTTTTCAGGATCAGTACTGGGCTGAAAGATGCAGCACTGAGGTCTCTCCTGATAACAGGTGAGTAAATTGGAATTCGTATTTCGGCTGATTTTAGATGAATATTTGTATGTTTCAAAAATCGACACTTAGAAACTTTTTCAGCAAAAAGCAGGCAATGATATCCTATGGAAGGAAATTCAAGTTACTGGTAAGTACGGTTAAAATTACTTTTCAGGATCAGTACTGGGCTGAAAGATGCAGCACTGAGGTCTCTCCTGATAACAGGTGAGTAAATCGGAATTCGTATTTCGGCAGATTTTAGAGGAATATTTGCACAATGGTGAAGGGAGGGGCGGGGCCTGAGGTGACATCTGTGCAAACGCGCCCGTGGCGCGTTTTAAGTTGGGGGATTAAGTTCCCTTGAATCATGAGGGTCCCTGGGGGCCAACTAGCCCACCAGGAACCTCCAGTATGCGCCAGGGGCTGCGTTGCAGAGACGTGTACAGAGGCCACGCCCCTTTTACACCTCTCTGCAACGCAGCTCTGTGGCGCTTTTGAAGTACATAGTGGGCTAGTTGGCCCCCAGGGACCCTCAGGATTGAAGGGGATTTAATTCCCCATCTTAAAACGCACCACGGGGCCTGTTTGCACACATGTCACCTGAAGCCCCGCCCCTCCCTTCACCACTGTGCAAACGCGCCCCGTGGCGCGTTTTAAGTTGGGGGATTAAGTCCCCTTGAATCCTGAGGGTCCCTGGAGTCCAAATAGCCCACTATGTACTTCTAAAAAGCGCCACAGAGCTGCGTTGCAGAGAGGTGTAAAAAGGGGCGTGGCCTCTGTACACCTCTCTGCAACGCAGCCCCCTGGGCATACTGGAGGTTCCTGGTGGGCTAGTTGGCCCCCAGGGACCCCCAGTATTGAAGGGGAATTACTTCCCTTCTTAAAACGCGCCAGGGGCGCGTTTGCAGAGTACTGCAGGGAGGGGGCGGGGCCTCCGGCACGATGCCGGTCGTTTTTTTCTTTTTCTTTTTGTTTTTTAATGGGAGGGGGCTGCGTGGCCCCCTTCCCTTGCCCACTTTTGGCCCCGGGGACCCCATCCCCGGGGCCTGAGCATTTTATTTTATTTTTAAATTTAAAAAAAAAAACGGGAAGGGGCCGCATGGCCCCCTTCCCTGGGCCTGTATTGGCCCCGGGGACCCCATCCCCGGGGCATGGCCTCGATTTTTTTATTTGGAGGGGGGCTGCGTGGCCCCCTCCTCAGGCCATTTAAGGCCCCGGGGACCCTATCCCCGGGGCCGGCCTTGCACTTTTATTTTTTATTTTTTATTTTGTTAAATTTGGGGAGGGGGCTGCGTGGCCCCCCTCCCTGGCCACTTATGGCCCCGGGGACCCCATCCCCCGGGGCCTGGCCTCTCGTTGGGGACTGTGGGGGTTCCCCAAACCCCCCACAGTCCCGCCGGCTCCCGTGTCCTATGGGAGCCGGCATTGCTTTCACATGGGGAGCAGCTAACATGCTGCTCCCCATGTGGAAAAGCAATCAGCTTTGGATATTGGAAGCGAGAGCAGGTTTCCTGCTCTCTCTTCCAATATCCAGAGCAAGTTTGCAATGACAGGACGGAGCCGCGAGGCTCCCGTCCTGTCATTGCAAACAGCAGCGTCCCGGGGTAGGCACCCCGGGACACTGCAGGAGCTGGCCCTGGGGGTGGCGGTCCCCAGGGCCATCAAGGGCTCCAGGAGGGGGCCGCGCGGCCCCCTCCCAACTATTTCACAGCCCCGGGAGGTGGTGGTCCCTGGGGCTTTGGGTGTCCGTAACGGACCCCCATATTCAAATGTTTAGTGCCCCGGGGAGGTGGCAGTCCCCGGGGCATGTGGGGGGGCTGGAGCCCCCCCACACAGGTTAAATTAACAAATAAAGAAGCCCCGGGGGTGGCGGTCCCCGGGGCTGCGGGAAGGCCAAGAGCCCTCCCGCACCCTTTTCTAAAGCCCTGGGGGTGGCGGTCCCTGGGGCTTGGGGGCCTTAGAGGCCCCCTACATAAATTAAAACCCCCACCATGCCCCCGGCACTTGGGCCACCCGGGGGCAAATTACCATCGAGCGCGGGAGACCGCGCTCGATTTTCTTTTCGGCAGGATCCGCGCTCCCTGGGCGCATCCTGCCGATTTTTTTAAAAAAATGCTTTTTCTACCCAGGGGTCCTTGTGGGACCCCTGAGCAGACCTAGGGGGTCAGGGTGTTTCTACCCTGCCCCCTTTGTGCGTTTTGCACACTTTTTTACTGCTTTCTTGTTCCTCGGTTCTACCGAGGAACAAGATGGCTGCCAACACTTCCTGGTTTGGAGTGTTGACAGCCAATTAGCAGACAGCTCGTGATCGGGAGGGTGCGCGAATCCGACGCGGCCATAGATATATATGTGATTTTCCTTTTGATTTTCTCAGGAACTACTGAACGGATTTACACCATTTAACAAAAGGGTTCTTTCTGAACCAAGAACTACCTCTTTGCCAAATTTGGTGTAATTCCGTTCAGCAGTTCGAGCTGTAGCCGTGTCTAAAGTTTCCTATGGGAAAATGAATGGGGAAAACACGTTTTGGGACCCCCCCTTTTTTCTCTGCCCCCGCTTGACGAATCACCCCGAGACTTTCAGGGTAGGAGCGGAGCGGAGCGGGCCATAAAGTTTGAAAATTTCGCGAAGATTCGTCAACCGGCAAGAGAGTTATTTCAAATAGAATGTCGCGGATTTCCTATGGAAAATAGGTCCTAACTATAACTATCTACTGGCGACCGCTAGTAGATATATATATATATATATATATATATATATATATATATATATATATATATATATATATATATATTACCTACTGGCGGTCGCCAGTAGGTAGTTATAGTTAGGACCTCGTTTCTATTCAAAAAGCGTTTTTCTTTTGCCAATATCTTTGGCGCCGGTTGACGAATCTTCGCGAAATTTTCAAAACTAATGGGGCGCTCCGGTCAGCTCCTGCCTTGAAGGTTTCGGGGTGATTCGTCAAACAGGGGCCGAGAAAAAAGGGGGTCCCAAAACGCGTTTTCCCCATTACAATTTCCATAGGAACTTCAGACAAATCTACAGCTCGAACTGCTGAACAGAATTACACCAAATTTGGCAAAAAGGTAGGTCTTGGTTCAGAAAGAGCCCTTTTTTTAAATGGTTTAAATCCGTTCAGTAGTTCCAGAGAAATTAGAAAAAGAAAAGTTTCGATATCTGAGCACCGAGAAGGGTTGGCGAACCCTCCCGGGCACAAGCTTCACTCTGATTGGCTGTCAACACTCCAAACCAGGTAGTGTTGGCAGCCATCTTGTGACTCGGTAACCGAGTCACAAGAAAACAGTGGAAAAAACATAAAAAAACAAGAAAAGGGGGCAGGGTAGAACAACCCTGACCCCTTAGGCCTGCTGAGACCCCCAGGGCCAAAAAAGCATTTTTTTTTAAAAAAGCGGCGGAATTCGCGCTGGATGCGCGAATCCTGCAGAGAAAATTTTTAAAAAACGAAGCGCGGCCTCCCGCGCTTTGTTATTGTTAAGCCCCTGGGTGGGCCAGGTCCCAGGGGCAATTCCAAATTATATAGCGGGGGCCCGCGGGGGCCCCTGCAGCCCCGGGGACCGCCACCTCCCCGGGGCTTCATTGATGATTTGCAGGGGGGCACGCAGCCCCCCACAGCCCCGGGGACCACCACCTCCCCGGGGCTCTCATTTTTGTTCAATTTTAAATGTGTGTGGGGGGCTCGAGCCCCCCCACACGTCCCGGGGACCACCACCTCCCCGGGGCTTTTGCAATTTAAACATGGGGGCACGTGGCCCCCCGCAGCCCCGGGGACCACCACCTCCCCGGGGCACTAAATATTCTAATTCGGGGATCCGTAGCGGACCCCCGGGCCCCGGGGACCACCACCTCCCCAGGGCTTTGAAAATGCTGGGAGGGGGGCCGCATGGCCCCCCTCCTAGAGCCCTTGATGGCCCTGGGGACCGCCACCCCCCAGGGCTGGCTCCTGCAATGTCCCGGGGTGCCCACTCCCGGGACATTGCCGTTTGCTATGGCAGGGCGGGAGCACGGCTCCCGCCTTGCCATAGCAAACTCTGCTTTGCTTCATTGAAGCGAGAGCAGGAAAACCTGCTCTCGCTTCAATGAAGCAAAGCAGGATTGCTTTTGCACAAGGGGAGCTGCATGTCTGCAGCTCCCCTGTGCAAAAGCAATGCCGGCTCCTGCAGGAGGCGGGGAGCCGGCTGGACCATGGGGGCATTGGGGCTCCACCCACGGTCCCCAACGGAGAGGCCATGCCCCGGGGGATGTGGTCCCCGGGGCCAGAAGTGGCCTGGGGGGGCACGCAGCCCCCCTCCCCTGAAATTAAAAAATAATTTTTAAAAAAAAGGAGAGTCCGGCCACAGGGGATGGGGTGAGGAGGGGGGCCACGCAGCCCCCTCCAAATAATTAAAAAATAAAAATAAAAAAAGTCTGGCCATGCCCCAGGGGATGGGGTCCCCAGGGCCGAAATTGGCCTCGGGAGTGGGTCCACACGGCCCCCTTCCCGATAAAAAAAAAATATATATATAGATATATATATATATATATATATAAAGGGGTCAGGCCCTGGGGGATGAGGTCCCCAGGGCCCCAAAAATGTAAAAGAAGGGGGGCCACACAGCCCCCCTTGTAAAAAAATATATTAAAAAAAAGCCGGCATGTAGCCGGAGGCCACGCCCCCTTTCTCCACCACTCTGCAAACGCGCCCCCTGGGGCATTGTTAGTTGGAGAATTAATTCCCCTTGAATACTGAGGGTCCCTGGGGGCATTGCAGAGAGGTGGTCCAAGGCCACGCCCCTTTTTACACCACTCTGTAAACGCGCCTCTTGGCGCACTGGTGGTGGGCGATGAGGTCCTCTTGTGTCCTGAGGACCTCAGGACACAAGTGGACTTCATCCCCCGAGCAGCAGTGCGCCAGGAGCTGCATTTGCAGAGTGGTGTAAAAAGGGGGCGTGGCCTCAGACCACCTCTCTGCAATCCAGCTGTGTGGCGTTTACTGGAGGTACCTGGTGGGCTAGTTGG
Source organism: Calotriton arnoldi (assembly GCA_963921515.1). NCBI lineage: Eukaryota > Metazoa > Chordata > Amphibia > Caudata > Salamandridae > Calotriton > Calotriton arnoldi. The sequence continues at coordinate 135,838 of CAWUFW010017298.1, forward strand.
CCCCCAGGGACCCTCAGTATTCAAGGGGACTTAATCCCCCAACTTAGAACGTGCCAGGGGGTGCGTTTGCAGAGTGGTGGAGAAAGGGGGCGTGGCCTGTGTCCGCCTCTCAGAAATCCCAGTGTGTGGGGCTTACTGGAGGTAAGAGGTAGGCTAGTTGGTCCCTAAAGGACCCCCAGCAGCGAAGGGTACTCCAATCCCCATCCAACAGTGCACCAGGGAGCACGTTTGCAGAGTGGTGGGCAAAGGGGGTGTGGCCTGTTATGAGAACTTAGCAATCCTGCTGTGTGGGACTTACTGGAGGTAATAGGAGGGGAAGTTGGCCCCCAGGTTGTCGTTGGGGGCCAACTACCTTTCTTGTTACCTGTAGTAAGTCCCACACAGTAGGATTGCTAAGACATCTAAGGAGGACATGCCCCCCTTTCTCCACCACTCTGCAAACGCGCCTCCTGGCAGGCTATGGGATAGGGGATGAAGTCCAATTTACTCCTGAGGGACTTTGGGGGCCAAGAAGCCCTCTTGGTACCTCCTCTAAGTGCTATGCGGCGGAATTCCTCAGCGCTGGTCAGAGGCCCACCACCCTTTCTCCACCACTCTACAAACGTGACTACTACTTAAAGAAGCATTTATTTATTTAATTTTATTTATTTGCAGAGTTTTATATAGCGCTGGCTAGACCCGAAGGTATCAGAGCGCTTTACATGAGGATTAGCGAGTTACAAAATTACGTCAGTTACAGGAGCCTAGTATAACATAGAGAAAAAAATAGTGTTACACAGTAACATGAGTTACTAGAGCATAGCTTAACATATACACACATCCTATGGGGTTTAGAAGGAAAAGGGGAAGAGTAAAATGGGGTAGGAATGAAGATCAGGTCAGGAAAGACCGGCAAGGGGGAAAGTAATTCAGGAGAACCAAAAAGACAAAGTGAAAGTTAAACAAGCCGGCTGATTCATCGGAAGACGGGGGAGGAAGGAGACACGGCGGAGAGACGAAGGAAAGTCTGCCCAATGTCCGGCTGGGTAGGTGACAGCCGAGGGGTGATCCACAGCCAATCTCCTCTATAGCTACCTAGGTAGCTCCACCGGGCATCGGCCAAAATTGCACCTCTGACTTAGAGGTAGTTTTAATCCCCCTGCCCTATTATGTACTAGGGCCTTACAGAGGAGGTCATGCCAATCACAGGGGTACCCCAACGCATAGTGTTCCCTAGTGTATGTAGGTGTTTTCACTGTATTCTAAGTGTCTTTAAGCATAGCACTGGCTCTAGGCCTGGTTAGTCAGAGTCAGTTACCACCAGTACCCGTCAGCAAAAAGTTGGGGCCACAGGATGACTTTGCAACAAGGCCTCTTTCTGCTCCTCTGTTGGTTCTTTGTGCACATCTCTTTCTTCTTTCTGCACCTTTCTTCGTCTTTCTGGACTTCTGTTGCCTCTTTCTGCATTTCTCTTGCTTCTTTCTGCGCCTTTCTTCCTCTTTCTGCACATGTCCTACCTCTGTAGGCATAGTTAGAAATTAGCATTTAAAAAACCTTTGAAATTCACTGAAAAAACCACAGGTTTCAGGGATGTTATAGTTAGAAATTAGCATTTAAAAAAACCTTTCAAATTCACTGAAAAAAACCATAGGTTTCAGGGACGTTATAGTTAGAAATTAGCATTTAAAAAACCTTAGAAATTCACTGAAAAAACCACAGGTTTCAGGGACGTTATAGTTAGTTGGACATTTCACTCGTACAAAACCAGAGAAATTTGTCCGTTATATAACTCGCGCCCCCGCAATGCACTGCTGATGACGTCACATATTACATCATTCATGACATGGTCAGTGACATCACTGATGACATCACTGATGACATCTCAAATGTCAGACGTGTGGTTGCCACTTGGGCGTTTCTTCAATATATAATAGTTGTCATTATGTCTTGCAATATGACTATACATTTTTAACTTATCGTATTGTTATATGATTGAACATTTTAACTCATCATATTGTTTTGAGAATGAAATACGAAATGAAGTTATGTTTTGTTAAATTGGCGCACACATATTTGCATGTATATTAGTACTTACATTTATAATTTGCTCATTACAAGATGTCTGCCATTTCACAATGATGCTGATGGTTACCTAAATGTAGTCCCTTGTCGACTTTCACAAATGTGGGTGTTTTTTTACTTTATTTAAACATGCTAGGAATGCTTTTCTGTTCGTGTGATCAAGACTACGGTCGAAACGCGTAACGAGCATTAAATAGCTATCAATTGCTACCTGATCTCCGAGTGTGCGTTTATTTTGAATCTTTGTGGATAATTAATTGCCGGTTTTGGGCTTACCGGCGGCACGCACCAGCTGACAACGGGCTCGATCCCGAAAAGACCCTGCCTGGAGGACTTGAATCGAATCAGGGATTAAGAGCCGGCCGCGTCTCCCATTTGGGAAGAAACACTTCGAAGGACTGCCGGAGGACTCCCGCGATCAGAGGTAGGCTCGGCTCCGGCACCGTTTCCCAGCGGAGGTAGCCCGTCGTGCACTTGTGGTAAGGCGGGCTCCCCGCATGGGTTGTGGCACTTGGGGTTGAGTTTTTACGTCTCTGGTACGGGATTGGGAGTTGGAGTTGGAGTGTGTGAACTGTGGAAGTAATTGACTGCATTTGCAGAATCCCGCGCCTCCGCCCCTATCTTCGGATGAAGCTGTCATGTACAAGCGGCATCAGGAACCGCTTATTGTAAGCGGGGAGATCAAGTGTAGCGTGGTAGCTATTCTATGGGGGAACGATCAAGCCATTGAGCAGTGCCATAACAACGCAAGGGCAAGGTATAAGTGCCCAAAAGATCTCCTAAGTGATAAAGTGCATTTCATGCACAAGAAAATAATACAGAAATACAACAGATATTGCATCACAGCAACATGGACGAGGAAAATGGGAGACGTGCAGCAGCACTGAGCTTATTTGCACGTGCTCCAGGAAAAGGTAAATCAGCAATAACAATGACGACCATTAACAAAGAAAATGAAATAAACATTTTACTACGTAAATATGAAAAATTGAAAAAACAAGAAAGTTCCAAATGGTGGGAGGCGACATCCCTCCAGGACTATGTCGATAAACAAATGGTTCCAAGAGGCCTAAGAATATACATAACACCGTCTCATGACTCCCCTAACCCGCGGATGTTGGACGAATGGTCAACTAATTCGGCGACAAGTTCAAAGAATATGATGATTATTCTCATAAAATATGCCTGGGAAGATCGTGACAGAATCATGAAAGAACTGGCTGAAATTGAAAAGAACCTGAAGAAACATGGTGACCAATTGCATATTCAAAAATACAAAGATGAATTGAAAGGAAGATTAATGAAACACGAGGAAGACACAAAACAACGCAAACAAAGAAAATTATACCGGGATTGTGTAGACTATGAAACGGGACGTATTCTGACTTATAGTCATAAATATGACCATCTTTACAATCAAACAAGCACGGATGAGGTTATGGCTGTAATTACTGAGAGTGAATCAACACAAAGAGATGTCAGTGACTCAGATACGGATGCCTCAGAACACACAGCAAGTACATCGTCGAAGGTAGAAGTAATAACTCATACTGCTACTTTTTTAGACGAATTCAGGGTGATGAAGAGAAGTCGACAATCAGCCAGGACAACCCCGACACCGACTCCACCACCGCGAGGACGAGGGAGAGGCAGAGGAAGAGGACGAGGCAGAGGCAGGGGCAGAGTAAACAAAGACGCCTCAAACGCAAACACAGATCGAAAAAATATCGAGCTTGTGGGAACAAGAAAGAGAGGCTCAAAGAAAACACAGTAATGGATGCCCAAATGGTAAATAGAACTATCGTAAATTTGTCTATATGTTCCTTGTCTTATTTTGAAAAATCGACTTTATGCCTAGGTTTGACATTCTGTCCCACAGAACTATTTAATTATGCCAATACCCGCATAGACATTTTCAAATTTATAAGAAAAATCAAATTGAAAAAATGGCATGTATTGAACAACAGTGAAGGGCAATTTTATACAACGCAAGGTAACACCCTAACACAACCGGGACTTACGGTGGGAGATGCCACAGTGTTACAAACTATGTTTGAATTGGGGGTCTCTCAAACAGAGGGCATGGAAGATCAGAATGACCTGAGATGGTCAAACCTGGTGACGGATAAAGCAGCTTGTACATCGTTTAAACCACGATCAGTATTTTATCCGAATCTTTCTCATGATTCGATTGATACATTTCATGATGTCGTCAGTAAGGAACTGACGAAACAAAAACATTCGATTGTACATCAGAAAACAAGAAATTACAATTTGTCACATAAACAACGCAATTTGATTTTATCTTTAGCTAAAGATAATAGTTTGGTTATACGTCCATCTGATAAAGGTGGGAATATTGTTTTATGGGACAAACAAATGTACATTAATGAGGCAGAAAAACAACTGAATAACTATGATTTTTACTGTACGTGTGACACAGCAACATATAATGCTAGCATAACTACTACATGGCAAAAACTATCAGAATGGCAGGAATTAGGTATTATTTCATGGCAGGAATATATTTTTTTTTAAACAGGATTTCCCCAAATTACCTATTCTGTATCTCCTACCGAAGATACACAAACACCCCACTATACCACCAGGGAGACCCATTGTTTCTTCGGTAGGCAATGTAAATGAAAAAGTATCTAAGTATGTCGATCATTTTTTGAAAGAATATGTCATGGAATTGCCATCTTTTGTCAAAGATACCAAAGATTTCCTTAATAAAATAGGAGGATTTATTTGGGATGAAAGTTACTACCTCATTACCCTGGACGTGAATTTGTTGTATACTATAATCGACCACGTCCAGGGAGTGGGAGCCTGTATGCACTATTTGGGAACCAGAGCCATTGAGTATTTAGAGCACACATGTATGCTAGCTGACATGATGATATTGTGTTTAAAGAACAACATCTTCATGTTTAATGGAAAATTGTACAGACAGGTGCGGGGCACAGCAATGGGGACGTGCTTCGCACCTGGGTTTGCCGACCTCTTCCTGGGAAAATGGGAGGAGGAGATTCGTCAGGATCACCTACTGACAAAAGATTTTGACTCAGTAAGGGTATGGCTGAGATATATTGACGATCTATTGATCGTCTGGAGTGGAAGTGAAGAAAATGCTGTTGCCTTTATTGAAAAACTTAACCACAACCCATACAACACAGTGCTAACATATACCATCAGCAAGGTTAGTGTGGACTTCCTGGACACCCGTATTGAGGTTCAAAATGGCAACCTTGTCACTAGCTTATATAGAAAGGAGACTGCTGGCAACAGTCTCCTTCATGCCCTCAGTGGACACCCCGATTCACTTAAATGGAGTATTCCATATGGGGAGCTACTGAGGGCAAGAAGGAACTGTAGTACTGAAGAGAGGTTTCAAGAGGAACAAAATGTCATGCTAAATAGGTTCCGACAAAGAGGTTATCCGGAATGGGTCCTAGATAGGGCTGTGAGTAAGGTTAAGGACGTCAGTAGGGAGAAATCACTGGAACAGACAGAGGGTAAACTGAGACAAGAGAAAAAAAGTGGTATCAGAGTGATCACAACCTTTAACAACAGATCCAGTAAAATTCGTAAAATCTTAACAGACAGTTGGAAGATCCTACAAACCGATGCAGTTGTAGGAAAAGAGGTAGGAGAAAGACCCCTTATCACTTATAGGAAAGGTAAAAGTTTACGTGATATCCTAGTGAAGGGGGATATAACTGAGACTAAAAGGAATGACTTCCATGAGCTTAAAGGGTTTTATCCTTGTGGGCACTGTAGGGCCTGTCGATTCAGTCTCTCAGTGAAAGAATTCAGTATCCCAGGGAGAACTAATAGTTGGAAAATCAATCAATTCTTGACATGTAGCAGCACTTTTATTGTCTATGCATTGGAGTGTCCATGCAAGCTCAAATATGTGGGCAGCACAACATGTATGGTGAAAAAAGAGTCATGGAACATCTTAGAGCCATAACTAATGTAAACACTGTCTACCCCATTGCCAGGCATTTCTTGGAACACCATCAATCCAATAATTCTTTATTGAGATTCTTTGCAATTGAACAAGTAGTCCCAGGTCTAAGAGGTGGCAATAGGGAATTGTCACTTAGACAAAAGGAATCCAAATGGATTCTAGAATTAGAAACTAAGTTTCCAGGGGGACATAATCTTGATGAGGAATTAGCCTCTCATCTCCAAGTTCATTGAGCATGTAATATGTATGCTGTTTGCAATATATTATCTGGTCTGTATGTATTTGCTCCGTGTAAGATGTTATATTTATCTATCTCTTATTTGGGTTCTTTTTTCACAGGAAGAAAGGAAGGGACCCACCGTCTGGATGGTCACTTCACGGGTTCCCTATCCTTTTCTTCCCCGGGCTCGGATGACACTAAATCCAGATAAGGGACTTTTATGTTAAATAGTAATTTTTTGAGAAAAAGAAAAAAATGAAATAATTTTGAATTTTTACTATTAGTTTATATAAGGAGCACTTCTACTCTATTTTCTAGCAGTTATTTACAGCACTTTTTATTCACGAGAATCCTATTTATTTTCTGATAATGACTTGGGCATTACATAGAAAAGACAACAAGTATCTTGTGTATTAACAACTGAATATTAATCTATGATGGACATATTCACAGGACTATATATACACCTAAAACTCAAGATGTATAAACACCACCACAGAATAATGGGGCACTAGACCGCATAGAGTTATCTAAATGAGGTGGTGATCTCATCAGGGAAGTAAAGTGGACCATGATTCGCAGGAATTTGGCACTAGACCGAATTCATATGTACGCCGAAAAATGTCAGACATGTGGTTGCCACTAGAGCTATGAAAGCGCCAACTTGGGCGTTTCTTCAATATATAATAGTTGTCATTATGTCTTGCAATATGACTATAAATTTTTAACTTATCGTATTGTTATATGATTGAAAATTTTAACTCATATTGTTTTGAGAATGAAATACGAAATGAAGTTATGTTTTGTTAAATTGGCGCACACATATTTGCATGTATATTAGTACTTACATTTATAATTTGCTCATTACAAGATGTCTGCCATTTCACAATGATGCTGATGGTTACCTGAAATGTAGTCCCTTGTCGACTTTCACAAATGTGGGTGTTTTTTACTTTATTTAAACATGCTAGGAATGCTTTTCTGTTCGTGTGATCAAGACTACGGTCGAAACGCGTAACGAGCATTAAATAGCTATCAATTGCTACTTGATCTCCGAGTGTGCGTTTATTTTGAATCTTTGTGGATATATATATACATATATATATATGTATATAAATATATATATATATATATATATATATATATATATATATATATATATATATATATATATACATATAAAGTGTTAGTGGAATATGTTAATTACATTGTATTAACTGTGTTCATTAAATATATAACATTTACTACTTTAACCCTTTCTGTGCCAAGGATGTAATGGTTATGTTCTCTGCTACAGTGGCCATGTGCGAGGGACGTAACCGTTATGTCCTCTGTTCACGTCCAGGAAATCCCTCTGCTGTCTCGGGAGCAGGGGAAGAGTTTCCCCTGCCGCCCGAGGCATTTTTTTTGTGTAATGATGATCGGTGCCCATGGCGCGCTGACGTCATTACATTGAAAGTGAAATGAGAGTATTGGCACATTGGGAAAAAAAGGGTCAGTTTTCGGTAGAAAAATGCACCGTGTTCATGTTGTGTTTTGGGGCATTTCCTGTCGCTGGCCCTAGGTGTACCCACACAAGTGAGGTACCATTTGTATCGGGAGACTTGGGGGAATGCCAGATGAAAGAAAGTTTGTGGCTCCCTGCAGAATCCAGAAGATTCAATCACAGAAATGTGAGGGAACTGTGTTTTTATAGTCAAAGTATAAGGTTTGCAAGGGATTCTGGGTAATAAAAAGTGGTGAGAGCCACTCAAGTCAGCCCACCCTGGATTGCCCTATGTTGGCTAGGTTTCCCTAGGTGCTGCCTGAGCTAGGGTCCAAAATCTAGGGGAACAAAAATGGCAGAACAAGTGCTATTACAAATTGTCCGGTCCCAGGGAGTCTTCCCCAGTGTGGCCGGGCCCAGGAGCTCTGACTGGACCTCTGACAGGCCTCTGAGTGGGTGCTCTTGCCCCGGGCTCTGTCCCCTGGCCTGCTGCACCACCAAGGGCCCATGACAGGGGTCCTGGGGACTGGGTCCTGGGGACTGGGTACTGGGTCATGGCTCCTGGTGCCTGGGTCCCGGGGTCTTGGGCCTGGGACCTGGGTCCTGGTGCCTGGGTCTTGGGGCCTGGGTCTTGAGGCCTGGGGCCTGGGTCCTGAGTCCTGGGCCATCTGGTCCCTGCCTTCGCCTGTGCGCTAAGGTGCTCGTGGGCCCTTGGTCAGAACTCTGTCAGGGCCCCTCTCGCAGTCCTGTGCCTGAGGCCCAGCTGGGGCTCCGAGCACCCTGGCGACAGAGTCCCCTGAGCCTGGCCATCTGGTCGCATGCCATACTTTTCAATGTGGTGACCAAATGGCCGGGCTTCCCTGGAAGTCCCGAAGAGGGCTCATTTGCTTCCTTGAGCTCAGCCAGGACTCCAGGAGGAGGGGTGCATTCGCGCCTTTGGTCCCCTCTGTCACTCGGTGTGCATGGATTACAAGAAAGGGGGTAGACTTCCTCCAGATTACTAGGGACAGGGTACCCAGGACCCCCTTGTGGTCTGGTGGTTCTCAGCCAGTGACCAGATGGCCTATGTCCGGGTCATCACTGGGCCCTGGAGAGGAGGGCTCCCTCATCCTGGGCTCTGTCCTCTGGCCTGCTGTGTGACAGGGCACCCGGGATGGGGGCTTCAACCAGGCCACGCTGTTCCTCAGGGTGGGCCCTCCCACCCTTGGCTCTGACCTGCTGCACCGCTAAGGGCCTGGCATGGAAGTCCATCAAGCCCAAGGAGGCTTCCCCTACATGGCCAGGTTCAGAAGCTCAGACCGGGGCCCTGCCGGCCCCTGGGGTGGGGTCCCCTGTCCTGCAGCCCATTGCATGTTGAAGCAGCCAGGATGTGGTCCCGGGGGACCTGGGGAGGCTTCCCCTGCATGCCCATGTCAAGGAGTACTGACTGGGCCCGGGGCCCTGCTGGGCTCCAGGGTGGGCCCTCCCACCCTGGGCTCCATCCTATGGCCTGCCGCACTGCCACGGTCCTGGGAGGAGGGTTCATCGGGCCCAGGGAGGCTTCCCCTGTTTTGCTTGGTTTAGAAGCTCCGACCAGGGCCCCGGTAGGCCCTGGGGTGGGGGCCCCCCTCCTCGGCCCCGTCCTGCAGCCTGCCGCGTTTCCAAGCACCGGGATGGGTCCGGGCCCTCCCGCTGTGGGCTTCTTCCTCCCGCACTGCCAAGGTCCTGGGATGGGAGTCCATCGGGTCCAGGGAGGCTTCCCCTGCTTAGCCAGATTCAGAAGCCCTGACCTGGGCCTCGTCCTGTGGCCTGGCCGAAACGTGTCGGAGAGGTTCCACTTGATACATTAAACTCACTTGAAGCATCCAGAAATGTCTGAGTTATCCTTCATTGAGGGAGAACTGAACTTTGATATGGATGGATATATTCGCCACTGGGTAGTAAAAGTTAGGTCAGCTTTTCCATAGGAAAAATGTTTTTTATGTTGCTAACAAAGTTGACCCCGTTTGATGAATCTCCACATAACTTTCTAAAAGGTGCTACCTTTTGACTAGTTTGTGCATGGAAAGTTTCGGGGTGATCCGTCAAGTGGATGCATTTTCCATAGACTTCTTTAAGAAGGGCTACAGCAAAAGCTGCTGAACAGAATTACACCAAATTTGGCAGGGAGCTAGATCTTTGTATGCAGATTGTGCTTCTTGTGATTTGGTGTAAATCGGTTCTGTAGTTTTTGAGATATCATTGTTAAAGAAATCTGGACGGTTGGGTTTGAGTGACCCTCGAGCGAGGCTCTCAAACCCAATTTTAAACAACAGAGCGTTATGATTGCCCCATTTTGTTTTTATTAATTTTTACAGGCCTGTGGCGCCCACCCCGGGCCGAAGTTATTATATATATCGGGGGAGAGACTCGCGGCCCCCCTCCCAGTACAATCACAGGCCCCAGGGAACCCACCCCAGGGCCAACATTAATATGGGTGTTCCACCCATGGCCCCTATAAAATGTTTGGTGGGTGTCCTAGGTTTGCACCAGGGAACCCACCTTTAATGATGCGGGTCCTGGGGTATGGGTCTCTGGGGCTGGAAAAGGCTCAAGGAGGCGGGCCATGCAGCTGTCCTCCCCTTTAATTTTAGTAGTGGCCCTGGGGGATGGGATGCCCGAAGCCTAAAAGGGCTTGGGAAGTGGACCACATGGCCCTTACCCCTTTAATTTAAAAAAACGGCCCTGGGGGATAGGGTACCCAGGGTCTAACAAGGCTCGGGGTGGAGCCATGTGGCCCTTGTCCCTTGAATTTTTAAAAAATGGCCATGGGGGATGGGATCCCTAAAGCCTAAAATGGATCTAGGAGGGGGCCATGTGGCCCCCTCCCCTTTATTTTAAGTAGTGGCCCTGGTGGATGGGGTCCCAGGGTTTATTAAGGCTCGGGGAGGGGGGGCCACACTGCCTCCCTCCCCATTAATTTAAATAAAATGGCCCTGGGTGATGGGGTCCCCAGAGCCTAATAAGGCAAGGGGTGGATGGGCCATGCCTCCCCCCTCCCCTTTCATGAAATAAAAGGCCCTGAGGGATGTGGTCCCCAGGGCCTTAAAAGGCTTGGGGAAGGGGGCCACGCAGCCCCTCACTCCTTTAATAAAAAAGAACTTGCGGATGGGGTCCTCAGGGCCTAAAGAGACTCGGGGCTGCATGTCCCCCGTCCCTTTTTTTCAAGTCTTGGCTCCTGGGGTGGGCTCTCCAGGGCATATAATGACTTGGAGATGGGGGCCCGCAATGCCCCTCCCCTATCAAAATAAAAGGCCCTTGGGGATGGGGTCCCAGGGGCCTAATAAGGCTTTAGGTGCCACGTGGCATCCCACCTCTTTAACAAAGATAAGACCCTGTGGCCAACACCCCGCTGTGCATGCCGGTATTTGGCTTTACGTGTGGTAATAAAATATTACTTTACATTAAAAAAAGCTAGAAAATCAATGAAAAAAAATAATTAAAGTAACGTTATAGTTAGGTGTGATAAAAGATCTGTTTTTGTTTACAAAACAAAAACCTTAGAAATTCACTGAAAAAATCAAGGTTAAAGTAACATTATAGTTAGGTAAATATTAACGTTTTGAACTAAAAAAACACAGAAATCCACAAGTTATAGTTAGCAAAGCTAACTATAACTTACGCCCGATCCATGCACTGCTTATGACCTCACATACTACATCTCTCATGAAATGTTCTATGACATCATTTATGATATCATTGATTACATCTCAAATGACATAATTGATGACATCACTGATTACATTATCTAAGCTTCTTTTGTAAACAGTGATCGATAAATGGGTGTAGCATTAGAGCTGTAAAAATAAGTGCAAATTAGTTCAGAATATTATGAAGCATCTTTACTGTTATCATACATAGAACATCAGTGATGCAATCAGTGATGTCTTCAATGAAGCCATTTGAGATGTCATAAGTGATGACAATACCAGGTATGCATATTACAACAACCCACATTCTCACTCTTTAGTTCAAATAATAATATCTTCAACAATGTCATACAAAGCATGCAGTCACGGTCAGGCTTATTGTCTAGTCTGGTGCTTGATCGTGTGTGAAATTGTTTATTTATTCAGGGTAATGGCCTGAAGCTAGTTAAGATGCAAAACTTGCAAGAGCACAAGGTAGCTTAATTGCCTCAGCAGTGCTTCCGGATAATTAATCTTGGATTTCGAGGATGCTACAAAATAATCGTAGGTGAAAACATTAAATACATTTTTTACTCCTTGAAGAATAACAATGGACGTGATTAATCAACAAGTAAGACAGAGATATTGTGAAACAAGCATTTGCAATGCAATAGGTGTCGCATTTGCGAGAGTTTAACCTATTGGCATTGTAAATGACAATGCCTTTTATTTATGTTTTAAAAACCAACACATAAATAAAAGGCATTGCCATTTACAATGCCAATAGCCCAAACTCTAACAACTGCGAGACCTATTGCATTGCAAATGCTTGTTACCCCAGCAATAGGAAAGGCCTAACCTTGATTACACACCACTTTCCATCTCTTTGGTCTTGTTGGGGTATAGGACCAGGGTGGCTTCAAAAACTTGCACCAAATGAAACCCCTAATAGAAACTTGATTTATCAACAGCAAAGCTGATCACCCAACGAAGGATGAAAATCGGAGGCTGTATGTTCAGGGTCCCAAAGTAAGTAACAGATTGAATGCAAACTTAAGGGCAACCTACATGTGGTTCAGAAAAGGCCTGAACACTCAACCTCCTTTTACCTGAACACCCCACAAAGTGGAAAGTGACTGAAGAATATTGGACTAGTGCCCCTGGTAGAATTAATAACGACTCCCATAGGATAACTGCCCAAGCTAGTGGGGTTTTTGCCAACACTAAAATTTGTAATACTTTAAAAATAAAAAAGGAAACTAATTTACATCCTTTAGGCATCTGGTTAGTGCCATCCATCGCTGGTCACTATAACGTATTCCTTGTGAGTTTTGTAGAAAGTCATTAATTCATTAAAATTAGAGGGTAGCTTACATTCCATCACACACCCTCTGACCAGGTGTGTGTCCTAGGCCTCTGTAGCAGAGGGCCTTGCCATCCTTGAGGGGGCGGGGCACAATCAATCATTCATGTGAACATCCGTGAGAGGCTGAGATCCCTCAACACGTTCTTCATGGGGGGCATCATTTGGTATTACCCCACTGCCTCTGACTAATGGCGTCCAAGGAAGGGACTTTCCGCCCACGTGGCTAATGTGATTAAATATGAGACTGCAAGAGTTCATAAACTGTAACTGACAACAGGCACAAATGTCCAGCGATTAAGGATGTGGCCAAATGGCTAGCTTGGCCGACTTTGAAGGTGGGGAACCTGGTTCGAGTCTGACGGGAGGCTCGAATATCCTGTGATTCTCGGCAAATCACTTATTCTCCCCATGCCTAAAAAAGAATGTGTCCGTCTGTAATGTAACAGGTGCTCATGTAAAGCGCTCTGATACGTTCGGGTCGAGTTCGCGCTATAAAACTATAAAATAAAAAATGATCACAATACGAGTGGATCCCTGCAGACCCCCTAAAGTAACTGCCTCCGGAGCAGGCATGATCCATGAACAGAGGTTTCCCCCGAGATGCAGCAAGCGTGAGCCACAGCACAGCGGTACTCAGTCATTATGGTATAAAGACAGACAGGCAGAGTTCAGTGAGTGAGCCCATGGCCGCGCGCATGTTGAAAGGCATTCCATGCGGGTAGAAAACATCCTCACTCTCCCCGCCTGCCTCTCTCCGATGCCTCGCGCTACTTCGAATGTTGGCACATCTGGACTCAGGAAGGGGAGAAGGTAAACACACACTTTGCAGCCATGGCTCTGGCGAGCCAGGGGTGGAGGCCGGAGAATGCCTGCCACTCCCACGCAGGCAGACGCTGCAAGGCCAGCCCTGCCAAACAACGTCCTGGCAGGAGCCTGCTGTGCCAGGAAGAATGATAGCACAGCCTACACCCACAAATGTGGTGCCCCACGCACCCTGTCAGGGGAACATCCTATTGGGCACATTTGTGTGTGCACTCACTGCTATGTGCACAGTGAGTGATTGTGCTGGGTTCTGAATCTACCTATAGGTTTCATTTGCATGCCCCCTTTGTCCTAGTCAAGCACTTACAAACGTTTTTCTATGTGCAGGAATATGTGGAAAGTTATGAAAACACATTGTTGAGCCTCTCACTGAAATGCAAAGTTGGGAACAGGTTGTTATTTCGGTGAGATGCGTGCACATAAAATCTTTGCTCTTGGGCGAACACGAAAATAAATAACTTTGCGGTTGACAACCGCTCTGCAGTTATTTTAGCTGGCTTTTACAAGGTGAAATATAAAATATTGTCAACAGTTGTGTTGTGGCACCGTGCTGTAAGGGTAACTACTTGTCTGTTTTAATGCTAATATTTACTGCATATGCGTTTAAACATATAGAACAAGACAATCGACCTTAGTCCGCTCTGCATTCATGCAGGACACTGAGGGGCAGGGTGCTGGGAACAGGCGCCCTCGGAATGCCTGTGCGCCGTGGCTCTCTGCTTCACAGCCCTTGTGAAGACTTTTCTTATCTGCTTGTTAAATAAACAAGCAGATAAGAAAAGTCTTCACAACAGCCGTGAAGCACAAAGAGAAACAAAAATGCTCGCCATCTGTTTTCATTCAGCCGCTTGTCTTTGCGTCTGGGCTGAGTGAAAACGGATGCGCTTGTCACGATGGGCGGCATCACAAAACTGCAAGGGCATCAACAAAAGTGACAGCCAGCAAACCAAAAGCACATAAAAAACATTAATCACGACCAAAGCCAATTGGAAATGGTCGAGACACAGGGGCGTGGATTAAAGTTCCCCTTCTTGTACTGTTTACTAAAGCCCTCGCAGGGCGAGGAGCGCATGCGCACTCCAACGCCAGGCGAGACCTAAAAAGGAAATGAATGAGCATATATGATCATAAATATTGAACTGCAAATATGTGTTTTTTCAAGAGGCATTGTGTACACTATGTGGCAGGCAGTTCTGAATGATTAATAACAAGTAGCCTCATATATATATTAACTGTTTTATTATCATAGTTCTCATGTTTATTTAAAAGACCAATCAAGGTGAAAGACTAGCTTCCCCTTTTCAACACACACACGCACACACACACACACACATATATATGCATATACATACATATCTTCACTGAAAAAAGCCAAAGTTTACAGGGTTGTTATATTTAGGAAATAGAATTTAAAAAACCACAGAAATTCACTAAGAAAAGCAAAGGCTACAGGACGTAATAGTTAGATTCAGATTTTACACACACAAAACCACTGAAATTCACCAGTTATAGTTATAGGTATCTCAAGTACCTTTTAACACGTGCCTTAAGGTAACTATAACTCTCACCTCTGCCATGCACAGTTTTCTTATCAATAATTTAACTGCAAATGTTGCAGTGATATTATCAATGATGCTATGATGGAAGATGCCCTGAGTGATGTAATATGTGAGGAAATTAGCAGTGCATGGTGAGGGCATAAGACATAAGACATAAGAAGACAGGGTAGGAAACCCTGACCCCTCTGGGCCCCTGCCTGGGGCCAGAAACATTTTTTTAAAATGTTGCTGCTAAGTTACGGGGGAACCATGAATCTGCAGCAAAAATGTTTTTAAAAGCAGGCTCCTGCATCTTTCAAAAAAAATATGCCCGGGGGTGGGTCAGGGACTGGGGAGTGCTGGAGATAGCAGTGAAGGAGAGGGGGTGAGTGGCCCCCCTCCCTGAGCCCAGGGTCCATCCTCCAGGGCCGCTATTTTAATTAAGGGGGTGCATGGCCTCTCCCCAAGCCGAAAAATGCCCTGGGGACCCAATCCCGCAGGGCTGAGCAATTAATAAAGGAAGGGGGCACGTGGCCCTCTCCCTGATCCTCATTTATCCTTGGCCCCCTGTTCCCCTGGGGCCAATAAGTAAAACAAAATGGGAGGGGGCAATGCCCCCGACCCATCATAACTTTTTAAACTCTAAAAACCACAGAAATTCACCTGTTATAGCCATAGTTATCACGAGTAACTATGACTTATGCCCTAAGATAACTATAACTCACGCCCTCACCATGCACTGCTAATTACCACATTTATTACATCACTCATGATATCTTCTATGAAATCATTGATAATATCGCTGCAACAATTGCAATAAAATTATTGATGAGAAAACTGTGCATGGTGGGGCGCAAGTTGTAGTTACTTGAAATATCTATAACTATAACTGGTGAATTTCTGAGGTTTTTTAGATTTCAAAACATTAGGTTGGTATCAACATTTAACTTAATTATAACATTACTTTAACCTTTGTTTTTTTGTGTGAATATATAGCTAGATATTGAGATAGATGATGTGCCTTAAAGTAACCATAACTTGCTCCCCCGACATGCACAGCGTGGCCATCAATGATACCATTTCAGATGTTGCAGTGATGTTATCAATAATGTCATAGAACATGTCAGGAGTGATGTAATATGTGAGACCATAAGCAGTGCATGGCGAGGCAAGGCGCTGCGTCCAATGCCTATTTCCACACACAGCCAAATGCTACATGGCCAACCGCCTGTTTACAGAAACCCACCTCAGATACTCAGACCCAGCCCCTTTTTTAAAAAATATTTCTTTTAATTCTGTGAGCCAGCAAGGCCCTCACACTCCCTTGGGACTCCCATGGGTGTTTAGGGACCTCGCTGACTCCAGCAGGCCTTCCCTGCCAACATGGTCCAGATAGTCAGGCTACCCCTGCCCTCATATACTTCAATTATTTTTAATTTCCAGGACACAGGGACCGAGTCCCACAGGGACCGAGTCCCTATGTCCTCAAATGGTGGGTGCAACTTTTCTTTTCAAGTTGCAACCGGCCAATCACGTTACGAGCTCCCTCATTTGCCCTCGCTCCTGCGGAAGTGAGATGGCCAATGGGAAAAAAAAGCCTCCTCGGCCAATCAGATCGCTTTATTATTTGATTCTATGTGGCTGCTGGACTTTTGCAAGCCTCTAGCGAACCCAACTGTTCAGTTATACAAAGCTTTTGAACATTAACTTCTCAAAAACTTTTCTTGCCCCACGCTTGATAGACGAACCCGAAACCCAAAACTTTCAAAGAAGGACCTGAGGTGAATTAACTTTTTTGGGACACAAAAAAAGAGAAGGGGGCAGGGTAGGAATAGTTTGAAGCCCTAGGCCTGGTCCTGGTGTTCCCCAGGTACCCAGCCTGGGCCAAAAAGCATTTTCTTTTTATTTGGTGGCACAAATCATGGCATTTTCACTAATTTAAAAATAATAAAAAAAAAAAACAGGCACGGTCTCCCACGCTTGATTGCATTTCAGCCCCTGGGTGGGCCAGGTCCTGGGGCATATTTTGATTTTAATTTTGAGGAGGGGAGCACGCGGCCTATCTCCCCATGGCGGATATCTACCCCGTGGACCACCACCTCCCCGGGTCCAGGCCAAGATAATCAAATGGAGGAGGGGGCCGTGTGGTCCCCTTCCCTCAGCCGTTTATGGCCCCAGAGACTGCCACCTCCCTGGGGCAAGGCCACATTCATTAAAATCAATGAAGGTGGGTCACGCTGTTGTAATTTGGCAGCACTTAAGTTAAGCATTGGCTAAAGACAGCCTGTATTCAGAGGCTAAATTGTACGCTTTGTGGAATCCATTTTGTATTTCTGTCAGCCATTTTGGCTGCCATGTGCTACCATGTGCTCGCCATGTGCTCTGTCCTACCTTCCTGTTAACTGCTCTTGAAATCTGCCTAGAGACAAGTTAACTTTAGTTCCTCTTGCTTTGCACATGCTCAGTTGAGCTTGCAGCTGTTTCAAGTTTATAAATGTCAGGATGTGTCTACTAAAAGTAGAAACTGTTAGCTCCACCCACTTGTCGACTGTGCATTCTCTGTATGACCTTATATGTACCTACAACCAGCATTTGTGTTTGTACCGCCTTCATTTGAGCCCCTGTGTGGGTATAAAAGGACCAGGATCCTTCCATTCAGTGTGCTACTTCATGCATTACTGAAGGGTGATGTGTGAATGTTAGCTCCACCTTATAAGGTTTAATAAACTCTGTCTTTTATATTTCAGTTTCCGTGCCAACTTCTTCCTAAGTGTCTGAGGACTCTGTGCAGAGAAGGGAGAACCCCTAAGCACTGGTAGGCCTTGCTGAGGCTCACTACAACAAATTGGCGCTTCCAACGTGGGACTCATCAGTGACTCGGATGCCCGAAGGACTGGTCGAGATGAAGGATTGGAATCTCGCTCTTGGACGCGATCGCTGCCTGAGGAGACCTGAGTCTTGGCACCCATGGCGTTTTCCTTTCTTTCTGATCTGACCATCCCGGCGGCGCCGATCCTTGACTGAGATCTCTTCTGTTGATTTGCCGTGCAGTGACCATTTGGTCAATTTGAGAACTTGGCAGTTGGAACCTGGACACCATTTGATTGGTAAGAGCCGTTTTGCGGCACTTGCTGTTGGTTTGATGCCTTTGATTGGTAAGGTAGTTTTAGTAACACTTACTGTGGCTTTGTTTGTATGATTGGCCAATTTTGGAATTTGTTTTGTAAGTTATATATGCATTGCAATTCATATAGGCAGGTAATGAGGAGATTTTTCTCTATTTGAAATTGTTTGAACAGCGCAACGTACAAAGAGTACCTTAAGCGCTACTTTGATTATAATACTGAATATTCTGCACTATTTTTGGCATGCCTGTTTCCAGTACACTTCGCAGAAAGTGTTGCTGTTTTGGAGGTACCGATATGGATTTAGTAAGTACTTAGTTGACTCCCCTCAGAGGGGATACCTAAATAGGTTTACGTATAGTAAAAAGATATTTCTTCCTTGGTGACTAAGTACCCCATGGACTTAAATATGTACATAAAACGGATCCGGATCTGCGCACTTAGTAACATTCATAAGTGGTGATATGCAGAGCGCATTTTGAGTGTTCTACCAGCCAAAACTGGCGAATTTGGTGTATTTTGGCTTCTTGACCATGGAACAGTTTTTTGGGCTACTTTTGAGAGCTCTTCTTGTAAATATGACTTACAATTAGTATTTACAAATAGGTTGGTCTTGCGTACAGTCTGTAAGCTGTCTTAAAGTTCTAAGTGTTGATTTGTGGGTTCAATGTGTGTTTAAATGTCTATGTGGGGTTTTTGGTTTGACATTGGTAATACTTTTGTGAGTACTCTGTGTACGAATGGCTAGCTTTAAGCGCGCTGTGTTGTGTCCTTCTGTAACTGTCTGGAATGAGCTCAATGAGTTTGTTTATGTTTTTTTTTTGCTGTCATCATTCTGTTATGCAAAATGTCATTTAGGGCCATATGTAGGTAATTTTTATTTACCGATTCTTAAATACCGAATTTTACCGATTCGGTATTTAAGAATCGGTAAATAGAATGTAGGTAAAAATTCGGTAAATGTTACCGATTCGGTAATATTCGGTATTACCGATTCGGTATTTACCGAATCGGTAATAAGGAATACCTTCCCATTCATTCCTATGGGCCTGGAGGCCCATAGGAATGAATGGGAAGCCATTCACTATTACCGATTCGGTAAATACCGGAATCGGTAATAGGGGAGCATATTCAGGGTGGCAGGGTGGCAAATTGACACCCTGTTGCACCCTGAATCGTGCATGTGTGCACATGTGGCGCACATACATGCCCTAAGGGCATGTTTGTCTGCCACATGGCACTTTTAAAAAGCACAAAATTGCTTTTTAAAAGGTATTCAGTATTTACCACCAACTTGTAGTTGGTGGTAAATAACGAATCCTGAAACCAAAAATGCACTCACTTGAGTGCTCCCTACATAGGATTTAAGGAATCGGTAATTTACCGATTCCTTAAAATAACGAATCGGTAAATTACCGATTCCTTAAAATAACGAATCGGTAAATTACCGATTCCTTAAATCCGGCCTCCTACATCTCGATTGCTTAAATACCGGTCGGTAACGGGAGATTTACCGAATTTCGGCCGTTACCGACCGGTATTTAGCTACCTACATATGGCCCTTAGTTACTTACATATTAAATAAAAATCCAGAAATAAATTATGTAACATATGCTAAACAGCTGCATGTTACTATTTAAATTGACAGAGTAAGACACTATACATGTGTGCAAATTGCCACAATGCTAAACATAAAATTAGAATTCGTATTCAATAGGATTAAAATAGGCCTCATACAGAGGTAGAAAAACGAAATTGTGTGTTTTGTAATCAATAGACTTAAATACACAATGTTACAGCCTTTTCCTTAAATACATTGTATTAGACATTAATAGGCATGCACATCATTTGAGTGAATTTGGTCGTTGCTGAACTAAATACACATTATAGAAAGATAGATTTGACTGCATTGAAATGCCTAAGTTTTTAAATAGACTGTGACATGCTTTTCTCTCAGCACCCGAGAAAAAGCTTTCCGACAGCTGTGTTTAAACTGACTAACTGAAAAGAAACTGTTTGACACAGCAAATGGGGATTTAACTCTGTCAGGGTATTTCAAATAATAAAGGGGTTTTTTCCTGAGAAAGGCGTGAAAATTCGACGCCTGCTGACAAACAACAGCTGCATAAATAGCATATGGCTATTCCTGCTCACGGCCACAGACAGGAATGCTGCGTCAGCGACATTTTAAGTCAGTGTAAAACTGGTATACAGGCCTGCCCTATTTTAAAAGTTTCAAAACAACAGTTTCATTATTTTGGATAACAGAGAACAAAATTGAAAGTAGGGATTTCCTTTCTTAATGCCTTTTTTACATAAGTACCTCTGTGGTTCTGATGTTAAATGATAACTGTCCTTTTAAAAGTGGCGCAGACTTTTCCTGTTTCAAGTAAGGCTTCTGTGCTTAGGGTTATGAATGAATGCGTTTAAATATGATAGGCTACGAATGAAGCTTGCTTTTCAAATGTGGAATCATCAAAATGGTTGGTTTTGATTTAAAAAATAAATAAAGTTAATTATATGAAAAAAATATATTATTAAAAATAAATGCTTTAAATTCGTTTTTTCATCTTTATAAAGCCTAATCATCATACTGTGAATTCCTAGCATCAAAATTGGATTTAAGCAGTGCTGTACCGAAAAAAGGGAACTTAAATGTGAAATGTCACTTTACCCAGCCGTACAAAACTCATTTTTATAAGGGTATATCTTATACATTTCTGATTTCCCATTCCTGGGCTATCTAGAGAACACTCTGGGGGTTCCTATTATGCAAAAATATTGTAGGATATTCATTTTTAAGTGCCCCTACCACCAAAGTCGAAATTGAGCTAAAATTCACAATTTTACAAGCAGTTCTACCACTCAAGGCAGTTTTTAACCTGCTCTTAGGCTTCAATAAAAGTATACATATGCAAATATAGAACAAACAGCCACCACACACCGTACACAAATGAAAATAAGTATACAGAAACCAGCAGACTTATTATCCTACCTTTAAATTATTTGGAAACACATCGGACAGGACTGCTTTTCGCTGTGATTCTCCAGAGTTGCTTTGCATTACAAAACCGCATGGCAAGCCTTGCACAAACAAAATGAGCAGCTGCGGAACGGGTCAAAGGTCGGAGTTCTGCATTTAGCAACTTAGCAGGGTGAAGGGTAATGTTTGCTGGGACACTTCGACCTTCGAAAAGTTTTTGAAAGACGAGATGATAGCGCAAAGAGAGAAAGAGAAGCTTTGCTTCCTATTTTTGGCAAACACACGTTTTGCGCACTCATATGAAACGAAGGAAAACAGCCCTCAGTTGAGCATTGATCTGCCAGTTATATAAAATAATGGTTTTAGTTTAAAGAATACTGTGTAGGGGCTACGATAAGGAGGAAATGGATTTTAGTTTGCATTCATGCACCCTCATGTTAATCTAGTACAATTGCTCAAGGAATTGATACATTTGTTGATGACGCTTTCTACAGTACTCGATGTGCTTGAATCAGAGAATAGCCACTTTCTAAGATATCTCCTACAAGTTTGTTTGTGCCCAGTTGCTACAAATAGGGGTTGAAAGTGTTGACAGAAGTAAAACCTGTCTCAGGTTTTCCTACTGTCAAAATGGGGGAAGGAGGCTAGCTCCTCTACAAATTAAGTGTAGGCAAAATTATGTTTTCTCTCTTCTTTTTCTTACTTTTGTTTAGTCTGTCTAAACTGTCTGTGAAATAGCCATGAGACATTTCATTGGCTATTCAGTAATACTGTTTTAAAAATTGTTAGCATTAATAAAATGATAAAATCTATGCTATGTTACTGCCCATCCTGTATGAAAGAATGAGTAGAACAGATTGATGTTCCCTTATTTGATCTTTAAGGAGAACTGTATAGTGGCGGTTTCTGTTCAAAAATCTCAGGTGGCAACACTATTATTGTTTGTTATTCTCATGTTCTATACAGTTTTGCAAGGGCATTGCTAGTTTTTTATTAGCTAGTCTCTGTCAATAAGCTGACAGCCCTTATTAGAGCTGGAGATAGGGTTTTTTTTCCTTTTGAAAATGATGTTACATAGTCCAGATCGTGAAAAGTACAATGCAGGAAAGACGCTCATGTGATCCTTAGCAAACATTTTGAAGGAAAATATTGTTTTATAGGAGTTTTTTGTCATAACATATTCTGCTGAAGAAAATGTACCCACTATGTTGAAGTTTAGTTCTTTTTGCAATAAGAATCCCTGTTAAATTAGCAGTTTTAGATTTTCCTGCTGCGCCTATAACATGAGAGCATGGTCCTAAGCATAACATGTAAGAGAAATTATTTTACAAGTGTCTGCAGTCCTGTATAAGTAATGTAAAATCTATGAGTAAAAGTGTAGAACATTTCCTTTTTCTTGAGGGTTCTTCAGATTAGTAATATAGGAATACACCAATGTAAGTATTTGGAGTATGTCTGTATTGTTTTTCTCTTTTCCTCAGAATTTAGTAAATGAACACAGACTTCCTTGGCTGTTTGGGATTGGGTGATGTATTACTCTTGTCAGTTCACCAAAACGTTCCTTTTATACTTGCCAATAGGTCCAGGGTTTTCTACTCTTAGATAGATGAAGTGGTTCTTGGGTGCCTTGCTAATGTATGGGGTGCCCCAGGACTAAGAAAGTATTCTGAGACTATCCTCTCTGTTGATAGATTATTTCTGTGCCTTGTCTAAAGACCTCTTGTTCTGTCCACCAATAGATATTTGCTGCCTTACAACCATTGCCAGAGGGGCCCGGACATCAGATCCAGCCTGGGAGTCAGCGCCACTGCAGCTTGAAGCCAAAGTGAAGGTAACCAGCACAGGCGTTGCTGGCAACTAGGACCTCAGTGAAGGCGGAAGCCCTGGGATGTGAATTGTGTACCCCTGCCACTGTCTTGGGCGAAAGACGGGGTCACAAATCAGAAAGGAGAAATCATGGATCAAGTTTTTGATGCCCAGCTGAGAGAGTCACAGACCGACCAGAACGGCAAGGAGGCTTTGCTTGAGGTGACCCCTTTTGAAACAAGGGTTGCTTCAGAGATCCTAGCATCAGGCCTCTTAATCCTGGTCCCAAAGTGAATGCAAGTTTGCACCTTTGTTTGTTGATCAAGAGATACCTGGGCACACTGGATGCAATTTGTGGCCCTAACAAAAGAGCAGTGCGCCAGCAGAGCAATATAGGAGTTAGGGAAGGACTTGAGTTTAGGGTACAGGTGCTGTGCCTCTGGTGCCTGTTAGATTAAAGTGAAGAGAACTTGTGCACTGCTTGAGACACTGGACAGGATCGTTGAAAGACTTTTTCTTCTCAAACTGGGCCGTGATTCTTGAGTTGCGAGTTGTGCAGCTCCACCGTGGGAACAACAAGAGCCTGCCTGTGAGGCTCAAACGGACACAGGGAGAAGACTCCCCTCTGGCTGGTTCCACAGCAGCTAAAATTTCCCAAGGACTCTTTTTTTGTTAGTAATGTACCCCTTTGGTCGTCCCATTTTTGAGGAGGAGCAGCCCTTTGCGGCTCCTTGTCCTAATTCCTATGGCCCTGTGTGGTCCTCCTGGTCCTTTGGAGCCAGGATGGTTTTTGTAATAATCTGTCTGACTTCTTTAATATTTGCATTACTTATAATGCTTATTCTACACGAAAAATGTTTTCCTGAGCAGTTGACAAATATTACTTTGCCCTCCTCCTAAAAATATATTAAATTGATATTTTAGCCCTCACAAAAGAAATACTGGAAAAGTCTATTGAAAATGTTTTTATTAAGTATGTGCTGTTGGCTATTAATTGAAATAGATAGTCACTGAAATACATCAGAGCCCTGAAACTTAGAATTAGACTAGATGATTTTGGACTCTTGTTTCTGCTTGGAGCTGGAAGCTACTGACTATCCTGTGTGTAATGATTAATACTTTTTACATGCTGTGTATGTATCCAATGTGGTCCAATGCTTTGCTCCATTTGCATCTCTGCTTGTATACCTGGGAAGAGGGAACGTTGCTGAAACAAAGGCCCAACAAATGTTGAATAAAGAGGTGGCCGAAATAATGTTAATAGATGTACGGGATGAATATTTAGATTACCCCAGATAAACGAATGTCTTCAGCCAATGCTGAAAGGGCCGTCTGTTGTAATTTGGCAGCACTTAAGTTAAGCATTGGCTAAAGACAGCCTGTATTCAGAGGCTAAATTGTCCGCTTTGTGGAATCCATTTTGTATTTCTGTCAGCCATTTTGGCTGCCATGTGCTACCATGTGCTCGCCATGTGCTCTGTCCTACCTTCCTGTTAACTGCTCTTGAAATCTGCCTAGAGACAAGTTAACTTTAGTTCCTCTTGCTTTGCACATGCTCAGTTGAGCTTGCAGCTGTTTCAAGTTTATAAATGTCAGGATGTGTCTACTAAAAGTAGAAACTGTTAGCTCCACCCACTTGTCGACTGTGCATTCTCTGTATGACCTTATATGTACCTACAACCAGCATTTGTGTTTGTACCGCCTTCATTTGAGCCCCTGTGTGGGTATAAAAGGACCAGGATCCTTCCATTCAGTGTGCTACTTCATGCATTACTGAAGGGTGATGTGTGAATGTTAGCTCCACCTTATAAGGTTTAATAAACTCTGTCTTTTATATTTCAGTTTCTGTGCCAACTTCTTCCTAAGTGTCTGAGGACTCTGTGCAGAGAAGGGAGAACCCCTAAGCACTGGTAGGCCTTGCTGAGGCTCACTACAACAACGCTGACCCCCCTCCAGGGCTTTTTACAGCCCTGGGGACCACCACCTCCCTGGGGCCTAACCGATCGATAAAAAAAGTGGGAGGGGGCCACACAGCCCCCCTCCAGGTCTGTTTTCAGCCCTGGGGACCACCCCCTACCCGGGGCTGGCCCTCCTGGAGCCATTAATGGCCCTGGGTACCGTCACCCTCCAGGGTCCGTTCCCTATGTCCTGGGGGCTCACTCCTGGGACATAGCTGTTTGCTCTCACTTGGCAGGAGCTTTGACAGCTCCTGTCAAGTGAGAGCAAACAGTAAGTCCGCTCCCAGCGGGCGGAAGCAGGAAAACTGTTCCCAGTCGTTGGGAGCAGACTTTTCATCTGGAAAACAGATTAAAAAATTGCTCCCACCTTCAAGGAGCAGCATTTTTTGCTGCTCCCTGCATGCAGGAGCAATGCTGACTACTGCTGGAAGCGGGGAGCTGACAGGGACAGTGGGGGAATAAAGGCTCCCACCGCAGTCCCCAAAACTGCACACTGGGTGCCCTGGTTGGGCTTCAGGGCACCCAGCATCAAATGGCCGGGCCAAGGAGTATGGGGTCCCCAGGGCCAAAATCATCTCAGGGAGGTGGGCCATGCGGCCCCCCTCCCCTTCTTTAAAGGACCTCGTTGGTGGAGCTCAATGCATCGTTGATCTATCGGAGCGCAATCTGCAGTGACTGTGACAGTGGGTCTTTCTTGGCCTCTCCTGGTAAGAGCGGAGTCCATGGTTCTCCCTTTACATTATTTCAAGTATGCAAAAGTGCAACATCACCTGGAAGCCTCGCCCATTTGGTCCCGCCCTGTCCATCTTAGTAGCATGCAAAGGTCTTCCCACATTTTTGCCAGGATGATGGACAGCTTACCAAATGGCCCCCAGCGTATTTCCTGCAGATTGTAGTGATTTATTCTTGATGCCAAAGAATATGAGGACATCTCCACCAAACAAATAAGAACTTGCTTTATATAGATAAGGGGAAGTACCCTAGTTTGGTGAAGATTTACCTTTTTGTAGTCTTGTCTTCTCTATACGAGGATTCATGTTCTCACAGATTTCTGGATGAAGATGCAAGAAGAACAATCACATTGCCGAAACACACACAAGACCAGGTCCTAGTGGTCCATTAACCAGCTGTAGTGTAGAATATTCACTAGACATTTACCCAACGAGGTAGCACTTACCAATTAACCTGTAGAAAGAAGTCCAGTTGGGTAGACATTTTGTTCAAGACTGTAGACTTTAGTTGGATAAAAGGGCAGGTGATGTTCTGCTCTTGCCCAGTCACTAACACAGCTACTGACACATTCACACAGACATTCACACACCCACTCACGCACCCACTCTGCCACTCTCACATCCACTCACAGACCCACAGAGTCACTTACACACTTACCCCCACACCCACTCACACCCATACAGTCACTCACACACCTACTCACAAATCCACAAAACCACTCACACACCCATACTCCGAACCATACTGCCACACACAGACCCACTCACACACCCACATAGCCACTCACAAACCCACTCACAGACCCATACAGCCACTCACACACCCACATAACCACTCCCACAACCACACCCACTCACAGGCCCATACAGTCACTCACAAACCCATACAGCCACTCAGACACCCACTCACACACTGATACAGACAGTCACACTGCCACTCAGATGTCATATGTTAGAAATTGAATCATTCATTTGTAATAGAGAAAGAACAGTAATTTAACTTAAGCAGTAGCTTGGTATTTACGAAACCCTTAGACCCACTGGATGACATCATCATTGATGTAATCAGTGATGTCACCGACCATGTCATGAGTGATGTAATATGTGAGGTCATAAACAGTATCATAGCTCGAAAAATTCAATTTTTGTGGTGCCTTACACAGTTGAACATTATTAGTATCACTAGGGGTCTCCAATTTTTTCTGTAGTGAGCGTTACTTCTGATCAGTGAAATTCATTGTGAGTTACTGAAGGCTAAGCAACCCACGTATTGCTACCAGACACCCCCATGCTCAGCTTTATTGACTTTAGACCTAATGTCAATAGAGCCAGATACTAGGGTTTGAAGAAAATACTTTGACAAGGGGCGCTATGACAGGGCTGCCGTGTGTGTCAGTGAGGGCGTGTTTTTTGGGGATGTATGAACATGGGTGCATATGATATATGTGTATGGGTGACTGGGAGCCTGTTTCGTATGTACTTGTGGCACAGGACATACCTTTCACCATATCTGGCACTGTTGCATGTATGACGCAAACATACATCCATTTATTTAATTGGGAGAAATCTAAAGTGCAGAAAAATGTTCTGTAAAATTGTTCATAATATGGAGCATTTTTTCTGCACTTTAAATTTCTCCCACTTAAAATATAATAATGGCTGTATTTTTCAGTTATAAATATGGCACCGTGTCTACCAGCCATTGGATGCAAGATGCCTGCTGTTAGATTTGGGGGTCTCTAGTTGGCAGAGGTAGGTACCTTTGACCAAATAGGGACCCTTGCGTCTAGTCAGGGTAAGGGGGATACACTCCTAAAATAACCCCTGCTCACCCCCTTGGTAGCTTGGCACGAGCAGACAGGCTTATCTCAGATGCAGTGTGTAAAGCATTTGTGAACACATACAGTAACCCAGTGACAACACTACAGATGGACACCACACAGGTTGTATATCAAAAATAAGTATTCTTTATATAGACTTAACACAGTACCACAAACAACAAAAATCCACAATACTGTACTTAAAAATGGTAGAATTAGCCCAGTTCTCTTAAGATGGTAAATGCGACACTTTGAGTTCAATGTACCTTTGGATGCGTAACGCTATACAACGAAAGTGTTGCAGGGAAGGTGATGCGTCGGTTCCTTACACGCAAGAACGGTGATGCGTCGGGTCCCTACTGATGCGTAGGGGATGCGTCGGTTCTTCTCGGCGTGGGGAGGTGATGCCTCGGTTTCTTACTGCGCTTCCATGGCGATGCGACTAGCAACGCCGTGATGCAATGAAGATCCGGTGCAATGAAACAAGGATGGCATCTTCTTCTTGCTGCGACACGATGCGTGCACGCCCGATGGCAGTGCGGCGGCTCAACGATTCTTCGGAGCCGCGACAGGCCCTGCGACACGCTTCCTGGTGATGCGGCAGCGTCTGATGCGACGTCGATCTTCTTCTCCGGCGATGCGAGGCGCTTCCGCGATGGATGCGACAGCTGCAGCGGCAACACCCTTCTTCAGCGATGCGACAACAGTGGCTGCGGCGGTGACACGCTTCTCCGATGATGAGGCGGCGTCTGATGCGACGTCGATCCTCTTCTCCGGCGATGCGAGGCGCTTCTGCGATGCGAAGCGACAGCGGCAGCGGCGACACCCTTCTTCAGCGATGCGGCGACAGCGGCTGTGGCAGCGACACGCTTCTTCTTCGTGCGTCGCCCTTCCAGCTCCTTGTGACACGCCGTCCCTCAGAAGGCCCAACACAACAGCAGGCACTTCAAAAGAACTCTTGGGGAGCTGGTGGGTGAAGTCTGTTGTCCCTGAGACTTCAGCAGGAGGCAAGCTCTCTCTCAAGCCCTTGGAGATCCTTTACAAGTTGAATTGAAAGTAGCACAAAGTCCTTTTTCCTTTCTTTGGCAGTCAGGCAACCACTGCAGGCCAATCCTCTATGCTGGAGCCTCGGCCAAACTCCTG
The DNA here is from genome assembly GCA_963921515.1 of Calotriton arnoldi. Lineage (NCBI taxonomy): Eukaryota > Metazoa > Chordata > Amphibia > Caudata > Salamandridae > Calotriton > Calotriton arnoldi. The sequence goes on from CAWUFW010017298.1 coordinate 164,520, forward strand.
AAACGGCTTCAACGCATCCAGAACGCCTCTGCACGCCTGATCCTCGACATCCCTCACCGCAGCCACATCACACCCCACCTGAGAGACCTGCACTGGCTCCCCGTCAACAAGAGGATAACCTTCAAGCTCCTCACCCACGCACACAAGGCTCTCCACAACACCGAACCAGCGTACCTCAACAGACGACTCAGCTTCTACACCCCCACCCGCCAGCTCCGCTCCGCTGACCTCGCCCTCGCCACAGTCCCCCGCACCCGAAGAGCGACCTCCGGTGGCAGATCGTTCTCCCACCTCGCCACCAAGATCTGGAACACCCTCCCCATCCACCTACGGCAGACCCAAGACCTGCTGACCTTCAGAAGACTCCTCAAGACCTGACTCTTCGAGCAGTAGCAGCAATCCCCCCCTCCCCCCTCCAGCGCCATGAGACCCTCACTGGTATGTAGTGCGCTTTACAAATGCTATGATTGATTGATTGATTGAATCCCCCAAACAGCACTCAGCCTAGGGATAGTCTCCTCCTGCAGTCTCTCTCTCTGGTTCCTCTCCTCAACATAGGTTCTTCTTGTTTCCCAAAGTGATCTAAAGTTCTGGGGTTTGGGTCCCCTCTTTTATACTCAATTTCCCTTTGTTCTCTGAAGGCAGAGAGGCCTTTGCCTAGTCCAAACCAGTTCTGGTCAGTCCTGGAGCACTTTGTTGACAAGACTCCTTCTTTCCTTTCACAGTGTAGGCCAGGGACATCAGACACACCACAGGAGGTGGAGCCAGCATTGTGGAGGGAAGGCACAGCCCTATTCAGGTCCCAGGTGCAACTCCTCCCACCCATCTACATGCAGATCTCTCTATTCAGCCCTGTGCTGACTCATCCTGTCTCCTGGAATCCCCCAGCCCCTGTCACTCAAACTCCAGACAAGGAATACACAACCTAGCAGAGGCAGGCTTGGACAGTTAGGCAAGAAAATACCTACTTTCTAAAAGTGGTATTTTCAAACACGGAATGTTAAAACCAACTTCACTAAAAGATGTATTTTATCATTCTGAGTTCAGGCATACTAAACTCGAATTTCTACCTAGTTCCCTAGGTCAGTTAGGATTATAAGATGTAATAATCAAACTGCCCATTCTGGCCTATGGGGAACAGGTAGCCTTGCAATAGTGAAAAACGAAAATGGCTGTAATTCACTATTAGGACATGCCACACACACCAGGGCATGTCCTACCTTATACTTACAATGCACCCTGTCCTTGGGCCTACCATAGGGGTGTCTGATATGAAGAAAAGGGAAGGTTTAGGGACTGGCAAGTGGGTGCACTTGCCCAGTCAACATGGCAGTACCAGACTGCACACAGGCTCTGCAATGGCAGACCTGAGACACACTTTTACAGGCTGCCTCTGTGGGTGGCACAACCAGTGCTGCAAGCCCACCAGCAGCATTGGATTTACAAGCCCTGGGCACACTCAGTGCACTGTACTAGGGTCTGACAAGTAAACCGATCCAGCCAATCATGGAGTCACTAATCCATACATCAATTTACCATAGGGAGCACTTGCACTGTGGCACTGAATAACAGTGGCACAGTGCCCAAAGCATCTATAACCAGCAAAAACGCATGAGGCAACAGCGAAAAATGGAAGGGAGACCCACGCCAATGGTGCCAGGTCTAACACGTGTCCCCTCCAGCTGAAATGTGGGGAGAACTACCCTACCTCCTGGGAGTTCTCATCACTAAGGCAGAAAAATCTGGACAGACCATCAGCATTGGCGTGTTCTGTACCAGGGCGGTGTTCCACCGTGAAGTCCATACCCTGTAGGGAAATGGACCACCTCAACACCTTTGATTCTCACCCCTCATCTGCATCAACCATCTGAGGGGCCTGTGGTCTGTCTGAACCCGGAAGTGAGTCCCAAACAGGTATGGTCTCAGCTTCTTCAATGCCCAGACCACAGCAAATGCCTCACGCTCAATCGCACTCCACCTCTGTTCCCGTGGAAGTAACCTCCTACTGATGAAGGCTACGGGTTGATCTAGGCCCTCCTCATTTATCTGTGACAAAACAGCCCCCACACCATGCTCTGAAGCATCTGTTTGAACTATAAACTCTCTTGAGAAGTTGGGTGCCAGGAGCACGGGCGCCATGCACATGGCAGTTTTCAGGGCCTCAAAAGCTTTCTGACAGGTGTCAGTCCAAATCACTTTCTTGGGCTGCTTCCTGGAAGTCAGCTCTGTCAAGGGTGCAACGATACTGCCATATCCCTTAACAAACCTCCTGTAATACCCAGTGAGTCCTAAAAAGGCTCTCACCTCTGTCTGGGCCTGGGGGGGCTCCCAAGCCAGGATGGTCTCAATCTTGGGCTGTAGGGGTGCCACCTGGCCGCTCCCAACCTGGTGTCCCAAGTACACCACGGAACCCTGCCCGATCTGGCACTTACTCGCCTTAATCGTGAGGCCTGCCCTCCGCAGCGCCATCAACACTTCCCAGAGGTGGCGCAGATGTTCTTCCCAACTGGCGCTGAACACTGCAATGTCATCCAGGTAGGCGGCACTGAACTCTTCCAGTCCAGCCAACACCTGGTTGACCAACCTCTGAAAGGTGGCAAGGGCATTCTTCATCCCAAAGGGCATAACCTGGAACTGGTAGTGCCCATCTGGTGTGGAGAATGCTGACCTCTCTTTGCCCCATCAGTCAAGGCGATCTGCCAGTACCCAGACGTTAGATCAAACGTGCTGAGGTACCGGGCAGCCCCTAACCGATCGATGAGCTCATCAGCTCTGGGGATGGGGTGCGCGTCAGTCCTCGTGACTGAATTGAGCCCTCGGTAGTCCACACAGAACCGGAGTTCTGGCATGGCACCCGGTGCGGCAGCCTTTGGGACCAAGACCACTGGGCTGGCCCAAGGACTGTTAGAGGACTCAATCACCCCTAACGCGAGCATCTTGGAGACCTCCTCCTTGATGCAAGCTCTCACCCTGTCAGTTACCCTGTAAGTTTTGTGCTTAACAGGAGGACTGTCTCCAGTGTCCACATCATGGACGCACCAATCAGTGACACTGGGAATCAGGGAGAACAGATCAGAAAACTGCCCCAGCAGCTGGTGACAGTCATTCTGTTGCTCAGGGGTCAGGGTGGAAGAGAGGTTCACACCATCCACTGACCCATCTCGCTCTGTCGCCGACAGGAGGTCAGGAAGAGGCTCAGTCTCCTCCTCCATTCCAGCATCTGTCGCTAAGAGCATGCCCACTTCGGACCTCTCCAAGTGGGGTTTCAGGCAGTTGACATGCAGGACCCGCAAGGGGTTCCTGGGAGACCGCAAGTCCACCAAGTAGGTAACAGGACTCTTGCGCTCCACCACCTCAAATGGTCCGGTCCACTTATCCTGGAGCGCACAAGGCTCCACTGGGGCCATGACCCACACTTTCTGACCAGGCTGAAGCTCTACCAGAGTGGCATTCTGGTCGTACAACCGCTTCATCTCCTCCTGGCTGGCTTCCAGATTCGCCTCAGCGAGTTGCCTGAAACGCCTAGTCTGGTTCCTGAAGGCCAGCATGTAGCTATATACATTCTGGGGAGGTTTCCTGGGAGATTGCTCCCAGCCTTCCTTGACCAGACTCAGAGGTCCTCTCACTGGGTGACCATAGAGAAGCTCAAAGGGGCTGAACCCTAGAGATTTCTGTGGCACCTCACGGTATGCAAAGAGCAGGCATGGTAAGAGGACGTCCCACTTACGCCTCATAGGTTCCTCAAGACCCATAATCATGCCTTTTAGGGTCCGGTTAAATCTCTCAACCAACCCATTTCCTTGGGGGTGGTAAGGAGTGGTGAACTTATAAGTTACCCCACACTCCTGCCACAGGGACTTCAGATACTTGGAAATGAAGTTTGTACCTCGGTCAGACACCACCTCTCTATGGAACCCCACACGGGAGAAAATTCCCATCAGTGCCCGTCCCACCACGGGGGCCGTCACTGTCCTGAGAGGGATGACTTCCGGGTACCGGGTGGCATGGTCCACCAAGACCAGGATGAACCTGTTGCCCATGGCTGTCTTGGGGTCCAGTGGCCCCACAATGTCAATACCCACCCATTCAAAGGGGGTGCTGACCACAGGGAATGGCTGGAGAGGAGCCTTTTGCTTCCTCCCACTCTTTCCACTTGCCTGGGAAGTCTGACAGGTCCTGCAGTGAGTATCTGAACTCCTGCGCATTTGGGGCCAATAAAAGTGGGTGACAAGCCTCTCAAAGGTCTTGTCCTGCCCCAAATGTCCTGCTAACGGTACATCATGAGCCAGCCGTAGTAGGAAGGCTCTGAAGCGCTGGGGTACCACCAGCACACGGGCTGACCCAGGCTCAGCAACCTTAGGCTCAGTATACAGGAGACCATTCTCCCAGTAGATCCAATGTGATCCAGACTGATCACCTGCTGCCTGGTCTGCAGCCTGCTGCCGCAAACCCACAAGAGAAGGGCACTTGTTCTGCTCCTCACAGAACTCCTCCCTGGAGGGTCCTCCTTCCTGCTGCCAATGGGTCAGCTCAGGCAGGTCCCCCAGTTCAGCTACCTGTTCCCCTGTAGGCTCCAGGGCATCCCCCTCAGGGTCTACCTCCTCCTGGACCGTGGGAACTTCGGGGGCCGGTTTCCCGCGCCCCCTGCCTCTCCTCTTTAAGGCAGGCACCTGGGCCCCCCTCTCAGGCTCCAGGTCCTCTTGAACACCCTTACTGGCTGCCATGGACTGTGTGGTCACACACGCCCAGTCAGGCAGACCCAACATCTCCAAATGAGCACTTCGCTCCACCTTAGCCCAAGGTGAGCTCTCCAAATCGTTCCCTAACAAACAGTCAACAGGCATGGCTGGCCTCACAGCTACTTGAAGAGTACCAGAGACCCCCCACTCAAAGGGAACCTGAGCCACCTTGCAGTGGCTCTCTGTGTTGTCAGCGGCAACAACTGGGTAAAATGCATTGGGGACAACCTGCTCTTCAGACACCAGGTGACACTTGACAGCTGTCACACTGGCTCCTGTGTCTCGAAGAGCCTCCACTCTATGGCCATTGATGGTCACCCACTGCCTGTACTTTTTAGTGTTATCAGGCATTTGGATCCTGGGGACCACCTCACAGTCTCCTAAAGAGACAAGGGACATCTCTGCAGGACCCCACCCACCTTGGGCACCCATCTCCTCCCCCAGGGCTACACTAGCCAACTGCCAGGGTGCTGCACCAGTGGGTGCTGTCTTCCCAAACTGGGGACATTGGGGATCCCATGAACCGTGACCCACTAGGCCACACTTAAAACAGGTCGGGCCCTCTTTGAACAGGTTTACCTGTCGGGGCCCCTTGCTTCTTCTCAGGGGGTGGCTGGGAACCTTTCCCTCGGTTCCTTTGGGAATTACTTTGGGGCCCTCTCTGGAACTCCCTCTGTTTACCCTTGTCCCCCCCCACTCTTCTGCTGGGGACCCTGCCCACCTTTGGCAGAGTCTCCCACGTGACCTTTGTGGACCCGGGTGCTCACCCAGCAGTCCGCCTCCTCAGCAAGCCTCCTAGGGTTAGTCAGCCTACTATCAATCAGGTGCTGGCGTAGCTCTGGAAAACAATTACTTGACAAGTGCTCCCATGCAATTAAATCAAAGAGCGCCTCAAAATCATTTACTTTGCTACCCTTCACCCAACCATCCAGTGCTCTGCAGAAAAAAGTGACATATTCTACCCAGGTACTGCCCTCTATCTTCTTGCAATTCCTGAACCTCTGCCTATACAATTCAGGAGTCAACCCATACCTGGACATCAATGCATCTTTCATGTGGCTATAAGAATTATGGACTTCAGAGGGCAAGTCTAACAGTGTATCCCGCCCCTCACTAAGGAACCGCCCCCCACAACCCAGCTCCCCAATCCTTCTCAGGGACCTGGTGGGAGGACATGGCTACCTCATAGGCCTTGAACCACTGCCCAATGTCATCATTTTTGAAAAACTCTTTTACCCCATCTTTAGGGATATACACTCTTGCTTCTACAGGCATGGACAGTGTGCTGCCACCAGAGGGAGTAATCTTTAAGCTCCTCGCTTTCAATTCCAACTCCCTCAAACTTCTCTCATGCTCCAGTTGCATCTTCTTTTCTTCCAGGGCCAATTTCTTAATTTCTAACTGCCCACTCATTTTGGCTAGCTCCAACTCATGCATCCTACTCCTCTCCCTGTCCTCCAACTCCTCTGTGGTTAGGCCTTTGGCAGAAACACTGCTACCCGCTGAGGAGGTTGCTCTCCTCCCCCCTGGACCTAATGGCCCATCCAGCTGCTCCTCTGCATTCTCAACCCCTTCCTCATTCTCAGGGGTACTCCTTACTTCGACCCAGGCCCTCAGCGCTTTTTGGAACTCATCCTTCTTGGTGAGACCGGTCATTGCAACTTTAAATTTTCTGCAGAAGTGCTTTAGCTGTTTTACATTGTAGCATTCCAGTTTCTCCTCTTCCCACTCATAATCAACAGATGCGATGGATGCTGCTTTATCCATTGTGGTTAAACTTGGCAGTTCTTTGCAAAAATAGAAAATCCCAGGAAAAACAATCTACCAAAAGTATGTGGTCGCGTTTTGGTCTGCACTCACTAGTAGTGTTCACCAATCACTGTACATGAGTCACAAATGCAAGTCCAGAATCCTCACCACTGACCACCAATGTTAGATTTGGGGGTCTCTAGTTGGCAGAGGTAGGTACCTTTGACCAAATAGGGACCCTTGCATCTAGTCAGGGTAAGGGGGATACACTTCTAAAATAACCCCTGCTCACCCCCTTGGTAACTTGGCATGAGCAGACAGGCTTATCTCAGAGGCAGTGTGTAAAGCATTTGTGAACACATACAGTAACCCAGTGACAACACTACAGATGGACACCACACAGGTTGTATATCAAAAATAAGTATTCTTTATATAGACTTAACACAAGACCACAAACGACAAAAATCCCCAATACTGTACTTAAAAATTGTAGAATTAGCTCAGTTCTCTTAAGATGGTAAATGCGACACTTTGAGTTCAATGTACCTTTGGATGCGTAACACTATACAACGAAAGTGTTGCAGGGAAGGTGATGCGTCGGTTCCTTACACGCAAGAACGGTGATTCGTCGGGTCCCTACTGATGCGTAGAGGATGCGTCGGTTCTTCTCGGCATGGGGAGGTGATGCGTCGGTTTCTTACTGCGCTTCCGTGGCGATGCAACCAGCAGCGCCGTGATGTGATGAAGATCCGGTGCAATGAAACAAAGATGGCGTCTTTTTCTTGCTGCGACACGATGCGTGCACACCCAACGGCCGTGCGGCGACTCAACGATTCTTCTGAGCCGCGACAGGCCCTCTGACACGCTTCCCGGTGATGCAGCGGAGTCTGATGCGACGTCAATCCTCTTCTCCGGCGAGGCGCTTCGGCGATGCGATTCGACAGCTGCAGCTGCGACACCCTTCTTCAGCGATGCGACGACAGCGGCTGCGGCGGCGACACGCTTCTCCGATGATGCGCCAGCGTCTGATGCGACGTCAATCCTCTTCTCCGGCGATGCGAGGCGCTTCTGCGTTGCGAAGCGACAGCGGCAGCAGCGACACCCTTCTTCAGCGATGCAACGACAGCGGCTGCAATGGCGACACGCTTCTTCTTCGTGCATCGCGCTTCCAGCTCCTTGCAACACGCAGTCCCTCAGAAGGCCCAACACAACAGCAGGCACTTCAAAAGAACTCTTGGGGAGCTGGTGGGTGAAGTCTGTTGTCCCTGAGACTTCAACAGGAGGCAAGCTCTCTCTCAAGCCCTTGGAGATCCTTTACAAGTTGAATTGAAAGTAGCACAAAGTCCTTTCTCCTTTCTTTGGCAGTCAGGCAACCACTGCAGGCCAATCCCCCAAACAGCACTCAGCATAGGGATAGTCTCCTCCTGCAGTCTGTCTCTCTGGTTCCTCTCCTCAGCAAAGGTTCTTCTTGTATCCCAAAGTGATCTAATGTTCTGGGGTTTGGGTCCCCTCTTTTATACTCAATTTCCCTTTGTTCTCTGAAGGCAAAGAGGCCTTTGCCTAGTCCAAACCAGTTCTGGTCAGTCCTGGAGCACTTTGTTGACAAGACTCCTTCTTTCCTTTCACAGTGTAGGCCAGGGACATCAGACGCACCACAGGAGGTGGAGCCAGCATTGTGGAGTGAAGGCACAGCCCTATTCAGGTCCCAGGTAAAACTCCTCCCACCCATCTACATGCAGATCTCTCTATTCAGCCCTGTGCTGACTCACCCTGTCTCCTGGAATCCCCCAGCCCCTGTGACTCAAACTCCAGACAAGGAATACACAACCTAGCAGAGGCAGGCTTGGATAGTTAGGCAAGAAAATACATACTTTCTAAAAGTGGTATTTTCAAACACGGAATGTTAAAACCAACTTCACTAAAAGATGTATTTTATCATTCTGAGTTCAGGCATACTAAACTCGAATTTCTACCTAGTTCCCTAGGTCAGTTAGGATTATAAGAGTAATAATCAAACTGCCCATTCTGGCCTATGGGGAACAGGTAGCCTTGCAATAGTGAAAAACGAAAATGGCTGTAATTCACTATTAGGACATGCCACACACACCAGGGCATGTCCTACCTTATACTTACAATGCACCCTGCCCTTGGGCCTACCATAGGGGTGTCTGATATGAAGAAAAGGGAAGGTTTAGGGACTGGCAAGTGGGTGCACTTGCCCAGTCAACATGGCAGTACCAGACTGCACACAGGCTCTGTAATGGCAGACCTGAGACACACTTTTACAGGCTGCCTCTGTGGGTGGCATAACCAGTGCTGCAAGCCCACCAGCAGCATTGGATTTACAAGCCCTGGGCACACTCAGTGCACTGTACTAGGGTCTGACAAGTAAACCAATCCAGCCAATCATGGAGTCACTAATCCATACATCAATTTACCATATGGAGCACTTGCACTGTGGCACTGAATAGCAGTGGCACAGTGCCCAAAGCATCTATAACCAGCAAAAACACATGAGGCAACAGCAAAAAATGGAAGGGAGACCCACACCAATGGTGCCAGATCTAACACCTGCTATGTGGAAAGGCAATACAATGAAATGGGAGAAAATTAAACTGCAGAGTTAACTTTACGTTTATATAGATTCCATAAAACTCATCGTTTAAATTTTTTCCCATTTCCAAGTGTCACATTTACAAACCCCAGGCTTCTTGCTTCTAATGGTCTGTAGACACAGTGCCATATTTATAACAGAAAAAATACAGCCATTTGTTTATATGGGAGAAATTTAAGGTGAAAAAACATGCTATATTAAACATTAAGGGCCTCATTACAATGTCGGGAGGAAAGCCTCCTCCGGACAATCCGGTTCTCCCTTCCGACCGACTCAGTCGGTTCACAATCAGCCTGACTGATTACGATGTTCATGGTTGGAAGGTAATCCATGCGGTCAATTCAAAACGGTTCCGTACGGCACTCGGAGTATCCGTGTCAATCGGAACCGCATCGTACACCCCAATGGACAGTGTTTCCGACCTCTGGATTATGATGCCGATTTCCAACAGCCTTTCCGTGTCGGCCTGTCTCACATGAAAAGGCTGTGGCAAAGTGGCTCTGGGGGACCCTAGGATGGCCCCTTCATCCTGCAGCCTCTGGTTGGGGGCCTAGGGGTACCCAAGGGACCCCCCTGTAAAACCCTGTACTGTGTGGCAGGCACCGTGGGGTGCCCGCGACAGGGTGCAGGGTTTTACACACACACCCTATTTCTCCTTAGGAGCCTGTGTTATGGGCAGAACACAGGCTCCCATAGAGAACAATGGGAACCCGACCGAACAGTGTTCGGTCACATCGTAATCTGGCGGGCAGAACCGCTGACCGCGAGTCGGTCAGTCCCAATTACGAGTTGGTGTCGGGCTGAAAGTTTCCGCCCGACATCGTAATAAGGCTCTAAGATGTAACTGACTTAATTGAAAGTGAAGAAAGACATTACGACTTAGGGCCTGATTATGATGTCAGGTAGATTGGTCCGACTGACATCTGAGGCTGCAGTCTGTCTGCCGCATAATGAAGTGGTAGGTCGGAGCGTAGCGGGCAGACGGACCAACCAATGCCTCCAACAGGCTCAAGGAGCCCGTTGGAGCATCGGCCGGAGTGTAATCCCTACAGTGGGGGCAGTGCCTGCGGAGGCACCGCCATAGGATTACGATGTCCCTTTCCCTCAGCCTTTACATGGCGGTCCTACCCCTATGTAAAGGCAAACGGAAAGGAACTTTGGGGGTCCCTAGCTGTGCCCCGTCCTCTGTGGGTCTCCACTATGGGGCTAGGGGGGAACTTGTGGTGACCCCTTAAACATCCAAACACATGGTACCTGGCACAGGGTGTATGGATGTTTGCAAAATGCATTTTTCCTTTGCGGCTTGTGCTGCAGCCCTTTTCCGGGCCGTAGCACATGCCGCAATGGAAAAAGGCATTTTTACGACCGCCTACACAGCGGTCGCATCGTTATTAGGCGGGTGGAACTGCCGACTACATGTCGGGCAGTTCCATTCCTTTTTTTTTTTATTTATTCAAAAGCCAGGTAGGTACAAAAGTATAGAAAAATAAAGCATTATTTTCATTAGATAAGAGAAGTTACATACCAGTACACAGTTCATATTACGGATCACACTTTATACATAATTCGATATAGAAGCTGCTTAGACATATCCACATTTACATATGTTATTTCATTGTTAGGATTTCCCAGCAATCATTTCCATTACTATGGTCTCAGGCTACTCTTTTAAGTTTCCCCCGGAGCTCCTCTATTATTGCGCCATAGTATCAGAGGTTCCCATAACTTCATACCCTTCTTCCTGGCCCTTCGGCCCTTACACTTATGTAGTGCAGTTTCCTGCACGCAAATGCTCAGTAGCCGGTGCAGCCACAACTGGTATGTGTGTGGGTCTGCGTCTTTCCATACAGTGGCGATCAACAGCCGAGCCACAGCTATTGTCATAAATATGAAATCTCTTTGGGATGGATCTAGGTTGGCCTGGCAATCATATCATAATAGCATCAATACTGGGCTATTAGCAATTTTCTTGTTAATTGTCTGGAACCAAAAGGTCTCTATACCTTCTTTCAGTAATGTAAGTTTACTGCAGGAATAAAACATGTGTATACTACCTGCCAGACCCATTTGGCATCTGGGGCATTTGTCGTTGTCCCTCTTCCCCCACCCAAATAGCTTGGCCGGTGTATAGTACAGATTAAACATGCTGGGCTTTTAAGTTGGCTGATAGGAAGCTCTTTATCCCCAGTTCGACGAACATAACCAAGTCAACGTCCCCATCACCCAGCTTTTCTGCCCATCTTGACTCAGTTTTTTCAACATCATCTCGGAGGGTCTCAATTAGGTCTTGATAATAATCTTTAATCCTGTTATGTTGGCGATTCGCAGTTTCCAAGACTTGAATTTTATCCAGGCTAAGGGAGCCACAATGGAGGCTTTTAAGGCACTCCTGAATCTGTATATATTTGAATTGTGTTCTGTTATTAACACCATATCTTTCCACGAGTCCTGCAAATGGAATGATCTCAGTATTATTAAACAGACTTGGATCCTATCTATGCCAGCCTGCTTCCAGTTTCTAGCCATGCCATCATAAAGTGCCTCTGGGACTAGAGAGGAGTGCCATAAGGGTGTGTACCTATTATACCTGGGGATCTTCAACTGTCTGCTAACCTTTTTCCAGACCTTCCAGGCCGCCTTAACACACTTGAACCGCGTTGTCTTATAGTAATTTGGTTCAAGCTGTCGAAGGAAAAGCCCTTCCGCCTCTTTCCCGATGGATATGTGGTACATTGAGGGTAAACCAGAATTATCGTTACTTGTCTGGCCGGGTAAAGGAAGGGTGCCCATCTGTTGTAATGCAGTTGCCCAGTAGTAAAACAGAAGATTCGGTACTCCCCATCCACCTCGTTCGCGAGGAAGCGTCATAGTTTTCAGCGCACATCGTGTTTTCTGGTAACTCCAGATGAAATTTGAGAACATGGGGGCCTATTACGATGGCAGTCGGAAAACCTCCCGACCGCCATGGTAGCGGAAAAAGACTGCCCGCATGGACCGCAACATCACCGCCGGTCGAATTACGATGACCTGTGCTCGAAATCCGACCGCAGCGGTCCGATCGCGGGCCTTAACATTGCGGCAGTTGCTGCTGACCGCAGCACCGCCGCGATGTCGAAAGGAGCATGTCCTGCATTTCCCTGCACTGCGTGGCAGGCACTGCACAGTGCCTGCCACCTGGTACAGGGAAATGTAGGGGGGACCATGGGTACCCCCCAGTGCACCCCCAACACATTGGGGGCCCGCAACGGGCCCCCGGAAGACAATCTCCGCATGCCTTTCTATGGTGGTTTGACCACTGAGGAAAGGCTGGCTACCGCCGGCATCATAATCCTGCCGGCGGAGCCTGCTCTGCACCGCCACCATTATCCCAGTCCTGCTCCGTCCGCCAGGCAGGAGTGCGGATGGCAACCGGCGGAAAAGCGGCGGTCGGAATTTCCCACTGCCGCGGTCACCACCGCCATCCTAATTTGACCAGCGGTTTTCTTGGTTGCGATCGCGGGCGGATTTCCACCGCCGGTCCGGCGGGCACCGCCGCCAGCCCGACGGTAGACATCCGACCGCCATCGTAATAGACCCCATAGTGTTCATTTTATTTATAGTTGCTTCTCCAAGTTCCAGAGGGATTGAGTGAAATAAATATAGTATTTTGGGGAAAATTCTCCTTTTTAGATTGGATCTTCCTATTATTGTTAGCTGTAGTTTATTTAATCGTCTGAGTTCCAAACTTATTTTATCCTGCACTGGGTGAATGTTGATTGCCCGCAGTGCATCCATGTTGGATGCTATATTGATCCCTAGCTATGTAGCCGTATCGACTTTGCGGACATCTTGTGTATGACATGGGGGAGAGCAAATTGTTTGTGTTTTCCCCTTATTCAGGAGATATCAGCCTTCTTTCCAAATTCCTCTGCCATATTTTCAACCTCCCTAATTGCCGTATCTGGTTCTGTAGTGATTATTGCTATGTCATCTGCGTATGCTAGGATCTTGGTGTTATACCCTTTGCTGGTTACTGGTTTAATTGCAGAGTTGTGCATAATTTGACTAATAAAAGGGTCCAGATAAATGGCAAATAAAATTGGGGAGCAGGGGCACCCCTGCTGTGTGCCTCTGGCTATCTCAATCCTCCTTGATGTATTCCCCATCACCTGCAGTTGTGTGTACGGTGGGTAGTACATGGCCCAAATAGCAGTCACTAGACGTGGACCCAGCCCCCTTTCTGTCAAAGCTCCCCAGAGATATTGCCATGATACCCAGTCAGAGGCTTTTTCAGCGTCCAGGAGGACCACAGCCACCTCACTACTCTCTGCTTCCGCTATATCTAATATTGAGATGACCCGCCTGGTGTGGTCTGTGGTCCCCCTGCCTGGTACAAAACTGTGTTGACACGGTGATACCAGTGCTCCTATGATTCTCTGAAGCCGATTTGCTATCATTTTTTAATAGACTTTGGCATCAGAGTTCATAAGCGAGATGGGACGATAGGAGGCTGGTAGTTCTGGTGCTTTGCCTTTTTTGGGGGAAAATCACTACATCCGTTCCCTGCCATGATGCGGGCGGGATCCCACTATACTGCACATCTAGGAACAGGTCGTGCATAATCGGGGCAATCTTGTGTGTTAATACTTTATAAAGTTCCAGAGGGATTTTATCTGGACCGGCTGCTTTCCCTGCGGGGAGAGAGCAGATTGCCTGCTGAACCTCTTCCAGTGCAAATTCTTCTTCAAGTTTCTTGTATGTTGTTTCATCTATTTTTCTTAGCACCGACCACCTATCATCTTTAGTTGTTGGGTTTGTTTCTAAAGTGTCGGCTTGATATAGCTTCCTATAGAACTGCTCAAAAACATCGATAGTTTTCGCAGGACTCGTCTCATATTGCCCATTGTTACTCTTAATTTTAGCAATATTATTTCTGGCACTTTTTTGTCTTGTACGCAGCACTAGTAATCTCCCTGCGGTCTCTCCATACTCATACATCTCCCCCCTATATGCCTGGTAGGTTTGGGCCACTCTTTCCTGAAAATAGCTGTTGATCTCCACTTTTATTATAGCTAGTTTCGCAGTATGTTCCTATACTAGCTCGTTCTGCCCCCCCTTGCTAATCAACTTCACATGCTCTACCTCAAGTTTAGTCAAGCTTTCTATTAGCGAGTTGACCTCATCCTTCTGGTGTTTCCGACGTTGTCCCCCATAGCTAATAACCTCCCCTCTCAGACCAGCTTTTAGAGTATCCCAGAATATTCTTCGTGAGGTGCTATATCTGTTCATATCGATGAATTCTGTGGTTCAGTGTTTAATGTGTGCTAGGAATTCTTCACTTGCTAACAATTTCCTATCAAATGACCAACTACTCTGTTTCCTAGCACCCCCTTGCCCTTTAATCTCTAGCAGTAGTGGATTGTGGTCCGAGAAAAGTTTCGGGAATTTTTTAATCTCACCCTCATTCAGTATTTTACTTGAGGCTAGAAAATAGTCCAGACGCACATACTATCTATGGGGGTGTGAAAAATAGGTAAACCCGGGGTCATCCGTATTTTTTTCTGCCCAGACATTTACCATCCCGTGACTGTCCTTAAAGGAGGCCAATGCCCTGAATACCTGGGGCTTCTGCCCGCTATATTTTGGAACTTGTTCCTTAGTGCTTTTTAAGTGTATATTTAGATCACCGCAAATTATCAGAGGCTTGGGCCAGGAGGCAAGCTCTATTTCCAATTCCTCCCAGATCTTGGGATCATCTTGGTTTGACCCATATATGGTCCCCAACGTCAACCCCGTGTTTAGTGAGACTACCGCCCATCGCCCCCATTTATCAGCCAGTGCCCGCTTCACTGTTCCAACATGGTGCTTGATGTATATAGCTACCCCTTTTGATCATGGAGTTCTGGGTAGAGCATACCGCCAGGTCATAACCCCTTATACCAAGAACATCCTTATTGCCCCATGGAATATGAGTTTCTGTAAACAGATTAAATCAGGGTTAATGGCCTTTAGTATCTCATACACTTTGTCTCTCTTGTTTTTATCGTTTAGCCCCCCCACATTAACTGAACATATCTAAAGCACATCCATATTTATATGCAGAACTTATCCATCTGAACCATATTGTACTGGGATTTCCTACTATACCTTTTCCCTTTTTGCTACCTGTTCCTGACTTTTTTTCCCTATTTATTCTGCACCCAAACCCGCACCCTCCCTTGACCCATCCCCACCTCCCCCAACCCTTCCCTCAACCCTTACCCCTAGCCTACCCCGCCCCCAACCCCCTAACCCCTGGCCCTCTAACCCTCTCCCCTCCATGGAAGCTTCCAGACCGTGGGTCTGTATGTGAGCCCTCCCATTAACACCCAAGGTGAGGGATAGAAAGGAAAAGACTAAAATTATTAGAGAAATATTGTGTGAAAAATATGTGTGCTAAGAAATAGCACTGTAACATATGCTGACTATGCCGGTCCCTTACAAAACACAGTTACAAATGTTCTTCTGGCCCCCCCCGGCTTGCCACCCTCTATTGTAGCTCTGCGATTCTGTTTAGGCAGTGTTCCTAGTTTGTAGTCATATTAGCCATACAACAAGTCGTCGCCTCTCCTACCCTCTAAGCTCCTCCAGAGCTTCCTTCGCTTTAATCTCTGAGGTGTAGAAGCGAGTACGATCCCTAATTACTACTTTCAATTTGGCAGGGTTCATCAAATACGCCTCGGCTCCCTTTGCCTGGAATGGAGCAATCATTTGTCTCAGTCTCCAACGCCTTTCGACTGTAGTATGACAAAAGTCAGGTCGGGCAAAAAAGGCAATATCCTCTACCTTCCGCTTGCTTTCTGGTCTAGCCTTTTCAGAAATGTTCTGCCGGAGTAAATAGTTCCCAAAATAAACCAGGATAGCTCTAGGCTTGGTGTCAGTCCTGGATATTTTCCTCAGCTTGAAGGGAACTCGGTGGGCACGCTGAATTTCTTGTGCCCAGTTCTAGCCTTCCAGGTCAGGAAATGCCCGCCCAAACATATCTATCATATACAGGCGTGTATCTGTGCCCTCTCTGCCCTCCGGGATGCCTAAAAAGCGTAGGTTATTACGACACTGTCGATTTTCCTTTTCCTCTAACTTCCACTGGATTTCTACCAGTCTGGCCTCATGCGATTCTGTTTGAGCCTGGGCACCTGCTATGTCCTGCTCTAGGGTTCTGGTTCTTGTCTCTAGATCCATTAGGCGCTCACTGATATTGTTGCATACTTTAGCGACTTTGCGGACAGTGCCTTGCATCTTTCGAAGAGCGGATTGCGAGCGTCGACTGTCCTGTCTTGTTTCTTCGTGATGCGACATGATGGATTGTAAGATGACATCCAGCGTTGAGACGGTATTATCTTCAGGTTTTCTTACTGCTTCTTCGGCAGCAATACCCACCAGTTGGTTAACTGGGGAGTAGTCCCATTTGAGATCTTCTTTCTCTCCTTCTTTTATTCTTGTTGCGTTTCCTAATTGCCTTGATCTTCTGTGTGTTTTACGCAAAGTTGCAGCAGAATCCATCCCGCTGGTATCCCTTAAGCTTCCACTTTCGCTTGAGTCTGTAAGTGAAATTGACTCATCTGCGGAGCAGGTATCATCTGAGAGAGAACAGAAACAATCTGGCCTCCAAGTCGTTCTCTTTTCTTCCCACTCTATTTTCCTTACTATGCTGTGTTAGCTGCTGCCCTGGCCTTTCTAGAGAGTCATGATCGCTTTGTGTGGGTTGCGCGATTTTCTGCTGTTTTTCTGGGGGTTTTTTGAGTAACTCTTGCTCCCCCTCTTTCCCTTACTGTCATTGTGGAGAGTGATTTGACCGGGATTGCTGCTTATTAAACTGCCATTTACCCCTTCTCTCCCATCCACCCCAACAGCGGTCTCACACAAATTTGCCACCCCCCCCATTTCAGTGTTACAGGTCATGAGCGGTGCTCCGGTGACCTTCTGTTGCTGTTGGGTACCAGTTGACATGATCAGGGCATGCTCCTGGGCCTCCTGGTGCTGTTGGATACCGGTTTACGTAATCGGGGCATGCTCCTGGGGAGCTTTACACAACTCTTTCCCCCTGCTACTCTCCTCCCCGTTCACTTCGGGGGCAGCAGCGTCTGGAGTTGTTCCTACATTGCAGAGTCCAGTACACCTCCTAGCTCCCCTCAGCAGGTCCGCCACTGTATGGCCGGGGAGGTACTGCTGGGGTGCAGCTCCACCTCTCCCCTTCCCCTCTAGGGCGTTGTTGTTCCGGGCCAATCCCTGGCCGCGTCGTCCAGACTGCCGCACTGTTTCGGAGTTCATCTCCCCATTGGATTGACTCGCGCTGGTGACTGGATCCATCGCGAGGCTGTCTCCGGCAGCAGGAGTCGCCGATCCTCTTCCATGCGCCACTTTAGGTTTCATTGATGCAGGTAGGTGTCCAGGGCAATCTGCAGCGTCGAGGGCGATTCGTAGCTTGCGGCAGGCAGAGAGCAGCTCCTGCTGTCCTGCTACTACCTCACACTTGTTCACCCAAATGTCGTACCACTCCACCGGTGCTCTCTGCAGGACATCCAATAAGGCAAGTAAGGGCACCAGCATTTTTCCTCTCTTACGCTATGCCTTATGCCGGGCTTCGCTGAGTCACGGTGCTACGAGCTGAAGCGGTCGCCTAGCCGACCCCCATCTTGAGTCCCGTCGGGCAATTCCATTCCTGCGGCGATGGCGTCCAGCCGCCATCGTAATCAGAGCCTTACTGTTTAATAGAAATATTTTTCATCACTTCAAAAAACAATTTTCAGTTATAAGTATTGCACAATTAAAATGAAGAGTTAACTTAATCTTTAAGGTAACATTTCATCTCAAGTTTCTCCCATTTAAAAGCATTCAGAAACACCATTTTGTTCTCGGCTCCAATAGTGAGCTGTCAAGGACTTTTATTCAAGAGTTAAGAGTTAAATACCTCAGTGCTTCAGTTCTTCAACTCTGTCCAGCTTGGTCATAAATCTGACTGAGCACTGCTGATTATCAGGTCCGGCTATCTGCAGCCTGATGCTAATAATGTAAAACAAACAGCAGCTTCCCTTAACTTTAAAAGTAAAATGTGACCCTGTGCTTATTTAAAAATGAACTCAAGGCTGTGAGTTACTCTGAAGGTGTCTGTGAGCTACTGGCAGCTCACAATCGACTGGTTGGAGAGACCTGCAGTATACACTTTTGTATATGCATGGATAAATTACGTATACGATTTAGAAGATTTGTGGCTATGTCTAATATGGATACAGCACTTCTTGAAAATTTTGTGTCCTGTTGCTCTTTTCTCAGTGTTGGATCTGAGTGCTAAAATGTTCGGACAAATGTGAAGATGACCTTTGCCACAAAGATGCTCAATCCCATTCTGCTGCATCGCTCTCTCCTGCTTTTGCCTCAATTTACTGCTTTCTCCTTCCTATCCTCCCGTTTTTCTAAGTGCTTCCTCCTGCTTTCTGCCTCGTGTTTGCTGTTGTCTCCCTCTTTCCCCTTGTTTTTCCAAGTGCTTCCTCCTGCTCTCTGCCTCTTTTTTACTGCTTTCTCCCTCTTTTTCCCCCATTTTTCTATGTGTTTTCTCCTGCTTTCTGCCTCATTTTTCACTACTTTTTCCTTGTTATTCTAAGTGCTTCCTCCTGCTTTTTGCCTCGTTTTTTTCACTGATTTTTCCTTGATTTTCCCATTTGCTGTTCCCGACTGTTTTCCCGCCTCCCACCTAGCCCCACCCACTGGCTCCCAGTGGCCCTCCCTCTTCCCAGGACCTACTTGAGGCTGCAGTGTGACCACGCAGTTGACGTGCGCATTGGGTGCACCGCTGGCACGGCGAAGGCACACCAAAGGCAAGCCCGTCTGCTCCCGTCCATGCCTGGACCAGCGCGAGGACATCTGGCCCTCCCACCCCATGATGATACACCGCCGCTGACCTCTGAGCCCTGGACCCAGGACGCACCAACAACCACTGCTACTGCAAATCCCCATGTACCACCGGAGGGCCATTCTCCTGCCCACACTGCCACCTCACCTTCAGCACCGAAGCAGTTGACACCAGCGACACCGCAAACACGGCTGCACCCACTACATCAACCAAGACCACCACATCACAATTCCAGTGCATCCTACTCAATGTACGTTCACTCAGGAAACACACCACAGAGGTCTGAGACACAATCTCCTCTCTCACCCCGGACGTCATCTTCCTCACAGAAACCTGGCTAAAACCCGCCTTCACACCAGACATCTCCACCGCCATCCCTGAAGGCTACAAGACATCACATCGGGACTGAACCAACAAGCACAGAGGCGGTATAGTCATCATCTACAGGGACACCATCTGCTGCACGACACCAGTAATGGAACACCTCAACTTCCAGCTCCACACAGATGAAAAAAACACCATCAGAGGTACCCTTGCATAAAGACCACCAGGACCATGCCCCAGCCTCTGCAACGCCATCCCAGATCTCATTGCCCCTCTCGCAATTGACTCAGAGCACTACATCTTCCATGGGGACCTCAACTTCCACCTCGACAACCCCAGTGACACCAACTCCATCGACCTCCTGGAAAGCATGAGCAACATCTGCCTCACGCAGCTCGTCACCAACCCTACCCATATCGCAGGACACACGCTCAACCCCATCTTCACCTCCAGGGACAGAGTCAGGTACATACACACCACACCACTCACCTGATCTGACCACCACATCGTACACTTCATCATCTCAGGACCCACCCACCCAGGCACCGTGCCCCAGATCCACATGAAAAGACTGGAAAAAGGTATCAGAAGACCAGTGGAATGACGCTCTCTGCTGCCAGACTCTACACACGACCCTGAACAAGCATTAGAGCTTCTCTCAGTGGATCACAGACTGTGTCGACGACATTGCCCTCGCCAAGACAGCCTTGTCAAAAGAGCAAAGCAAAAGAGCAAGTTGGTTCACCAAGGAACTGCACTCCACCAAATACAACTGCCGACAACTTGAAAGGAAGTGGCGCATCAGTCAAAAGACAGAAGACCACACCACCTTTCGGTCCACTTTGAACCAGTGCCACTGCCTCCTAAAAGAAACTAAGAAGAACGCCCTAGCAGACCGCATCAAAGCCAGTGCAAACCACAGCAAAGAACTCTTCACCATTGTGAAGGAATTCACCAATCCTGCAGCCACCAAGAATGACATCACTCCCTCTCAGGAACTGTGCGACGATGTCGCAAAACCTCTTCCACAACAAGATCTCGCCCACCTAAGAAAACTTCAAACATCAACACTCCACTGCAGACAGCATCTACCCACTCACACCCATGACCTCAAACACCTTCTCACCCACTAGAAACTTCTCACCGCACAAGAGATTATCTCCATCATGAACTCTGTGACTTGGGAGCACCCACCACTTCTTCAACCTCGGAAGCAAGACAATCGGTGACGAGCTCAGGAAGGTCCTGAACACCTCCATCACTACAGCCTCCTTCCCTGAGGACTGGAAACATGCTGACGTGAGGCCCCTCCTGAAAAAACACCCATCAACCCAGTCAAAATAAAGAACTACTGTCCCATCTCTCTGCTACCCTATCCAGCAAAAGTCCTTGAGAAAGTGATCAACCAGCAACTTACCCAACACTTAGAAGACCACAACCTCCTGGATCCTTCCCAATCTGGATTTCGAGCTAACCACAGCACGAGACAGCCGTGATCGCAGCCAAAGAGGACATCAGAGACCTCCTGGACAGTGGGGAAACAGCAGCCCTCATCCTCCTGGACCTGTCTGCAGCATTTGACACAGAGTCTCACAATATCCTCATCAACAGACTCCATCACATTGGGAAACACCCTCAAATGGATTACCTCACACACCACTGGCAGAACTCAAACAATCCCCCACCCACCATTCACCTCAGAGCCCAAGAAGATCATCTGCAGAGTGCCCCAAGGATCATCCCTCAGCCTGACCCCCCTGCCGGCCACCATCAGATCACACAGACTCAACATCATCTCCTAAGCCGATGACATGCAGCTCATCCTCTCACTGTCTGAAGATCCCTTCACCACTAAAGCTAATTTCCACAGATGCATAATGAACGTCGTGGACTGGATGAAGGACAACTGTCTCAAACTCAACAACGAAAAGACGGAAGTCCTCATCTTTGGGAACAACACCTCGCCATGGACCAATGCATGGTGGCCCCCGGAGCTCAACACACCTCCCACCCCAACTGACCATGCCCGCAACCTCGGCATCATCCTAGATAGCAAGCTATCCATGGAGAAGCAAGTCAACGCAGTCTCATCTGCCTGCTTCCATACCCTTTGGATGCTCCGCAGGATATTCAGGTGGCTCCCAGCAGACACCAGAAGCACGCATCAATCAGCAGACTGGACAATGGGAACAAACTCTATGTAGGAATCACTGCACGCCTCCTGAAGAAACTCCAGACAATACAGAACTCAGCTGCAAGACTCATACTCGACCTCCCCAGAAGGACCCACATCACATCGCATCTCAAGAAACTGCACTGGCTCCCATTTCAGAAGAGATGCCTGTTCAAGAGGCTGACCCACACCTACAAGGCCCTGCACAACGAAGGACCAGCATACAAACAAATGCCTGACCCACCACGAACTGAATAGACACCTTCGATCACCTTCGCTGTCCCTCACAGAGGGGCCGATTCACAGAACTAATCTGAGACAAAATCCTAAACTTACTACTTTTTGGTATTCACAGAAGGCATTTCGTAGTAGTAAAGTTAGGATTTTGTCTTAAGTTTGACTTAAGACAGACTTAAGACAGACTTAAGACAGACTTAAGACAGACTTAAGACAGAGTTAAGACAAAATCCTAACTTTACTACTACTAAATGCCTTCTGTGAATACCAAAAGTAGTACGTTTAGGATTTTGTCTCAGATTACTTCTGTGAATTGGGTCCAGACATCCCATGGATCCATCGAGCCAACAGTGGAGGACACTCCTTCTCGCACCTGGCAGCCTATGCTTGGAACAACCTCCCCCTCCACCTCAGGACCGCATCGTCGCTCCAGCACTTTATTTCATTAAAGACCTGGAAGTTTGAATGATTAAACCTCCATGCAGCAGCAAACAGCTCCAGCGCCTTGACACCCTCACAGGTGATTTGCAGCGCTCTATAAATGTTCGAGTGATTGTTTGATTAATTAGGTTTTGCATCAATCAACAGCAAACAACAAATCCATGTGTAGTATGCAAAGAGATTGCAATGACCCAGCAGTACCCCAATGATTGTGGATTTAAAAGACACCCAGAAACGCCCTCCTCAGGATCTGCCAGCTACACCACATCCAGTCAGTAAATACAAAATAGAGCAAACTACGAAGAACAAAGTACAATCCTGAGACACGTATTATGCCCCCAAAACACAATATTAAAATAATTATTGTTAGACCTGCCATCTTTTGGTGTGATTTCCCTTGACTTTTTGGCTTTTGACCTCCTGTTTTTGACTGTATCCTGAATTTCGTTCTTGCTGGCTTTAGGACTCTGTAACACTTTTTCACTACTGACCACTGCTAAAGTACATGTGTTCTGTGTCTTAAATGTAATGGCATTTGAATTCTATGTCAGGACTGGAGGCGAGAATTATGCCTTCTTTCTTCACTTTATTTTCAATAGCAGCGTTAAGGTTAACAACAAACTACGTTTCCCATGAACCATAGGGAAAGGTAGCACAAAAAACCAAACACATAGTAACAACCAATCCGGTCAGGGTATCAGTGTCCAATCAGGGGCCTCTGAACCCAACATAGTCCCTTGTTAGTGTCCCTCCTTCCTCTTTCTTCGCTGCTACGCAGCCAGATAAGTGCTCTTCAGATTATTATCACTGTTTAGCGCTTTGTATTTTAATGATTGTGCGCTCTTTATGCTAATTGGTATTCAAGCGCGATTGCGCTGTGTTTGTTAATGGCTTGTAAGCTTATGAAAAAATTTCGCGCGCGATCGCGCCGTGTTATTTATTTGCTTTGATTTCCCTCAGGCGCGATCGCGCCGCGTTCTATTGTTTTGTTTTCCTCAGCGCGTGGGCTGCGCTTGCAAGTTATCCGTTGCGCCGCGGGTACGGGTTCCCCGTCCCTACGTGGAGTCCTGCTGGCCTGTGCTCCTTGGATCTCCCGCTGCCAGGTGGGGCGGGAGGCCGTGACGTGTGCGTCGCGGTGTTTGATCTTTCTTCAGGAATTTCAAACATTGCGCGCATTACCAGTCGGAGCCTCTGATCTGAGAAGAACACCCGGCACGGGTTGTAGCGGCAGCGGCTCAATTGCCTCACGCTGACTGCTTTACTGCATTGTACACTCTGTTCCCTGCCCAAAACTCTCACGGGACACAGAGTCTGTATTTACCTTCTGAACGTCTCGCTGAGGTCTGGTATTGGCCAATAGGCCTTGTAGGGGACACGACCCAGATCAGTTTCCCTTAATATAGGGTGATTTTTCATGTATTTGTTTTGTAAAGCCAGGAGCTATGGTCCCCTGGGGCTAGAACCCCGTAAAATTGCAGTTTTTCCGCCTAAATTTTAGTCTGCCACCCAGCCCCAAATCTAAGGCCCTCACTACCGGCCTAGTGGGTTTCCACCTAATATAACTATATTTTTCACGTGTACTCAACGCTATGGAGTACTACGACGATTTTCAAGAGGAGGAGGACCCCCTCGCTGAAATGCCTTGGGGGGACGCCTTTTATGAGGCGGTGGATACTTCAATCTACCGGGCGGTGGATCAAGCCATCTCCCCTTTGGAAGACAGGCTCTCCCGCCAAATAAATCAGGCGTTTGAGTGTCTTGCGCAGCGGGTAGCTGCCCCCCCTCTGACCACGGTCCCTTCAGACCCAGATACCCTTGGCTCCCCACCACCTAAGCGCCCCCGTGAACTAGGGGTAGATGTGGACGCTTTTGAACGTCTAAGACAGGCCTTTTTAGACAGCCAACCAGCACTGCCTGCAGGGGACCCTCCACCTCCGGCCCTTCCGTCTACTGACCCGGGCGCGGCTGGGGATCCTGACTCTGATCCCGGTCCTTCGAGACCTTGGCTCCCGTCTCGCCCTTCACAAACTTCGCAGAGCACCTCTGACATGCTCGACCCTAATGACATAGTACACCCGCGCTCCTCGGAGTGGGCTCCAGCTGACAAGGTCGCTTCATATGTGGCTGGGCACATCCGTCGCCCTCTTGAAAAAGAAGCCCGCAATTGCCTGCGGGCGGAGTGCCCCGCCCTTCCTTGGAGGGGAAAGTAGCCCTAACTCCGGAAATTGACCCCCGCATGTCCACCTTCCTTCAGAAGTTTATCAGAGACCCTAAGAAAGGGATTGACAGATCTTGGCGGGCGTGCCAGGACAAGCTCCTGGATGCCCTTGGCCCTATCACTAAGATCCTCGATATGGCCGAGGAGGCCAAAGAGTCCACTCCTTCCGGACGCACAGCGTGCTCAATAATATATTCACCAAAGTACTCCATAATTGATCCATGTTTCATTGTATTTTATTCCATATATTCCAATCGGTCACTTATCTTCACCAAATTTTATTCATGTCACATGTGAGGTAGTATATGTATAAAAACGTTTCTTCTGCAACAGATATGCCTGTCCAGGCCTTTTTCTGAAGCATGGTATATACATAAAACATCCTTGATAGTGGATCTCATTAACCCAATGCATTTCGGGCTATAGGTAGCCCTTCATCAGGGGTTCACTAAAAACGTTAAAACATTGACATTGCGTCCGGACGGAGTGGAATGTTGCTTCAATTTTCTGATGTGTTTACATACACGCGGCATTTGGGCAGGCCACGTTACCGAGGCTGCACGCTTCAAGGATTAAACATGATAAAATTAAGCATGATGAAATAATGATAATATGAAGGACATACGGTGTGCACGTGGCAACCCCTTTTGAATTTTGCACAAAATGACTGCCCTCCAGCCAGGTTGCACCCAAGGAGAACTATTAATATTGAAGAATATGGCATGAGGTACATGTGCCCAGGCAGCAACATTCAGTCATCTGAGAAACGGAGTTGTGAAAATCTTGACGGACAGTGTTTATTATCGGACCAAGTAGTAGCGCGCAGCACTAATCTTATCATACCAGCAGCACGCAACCATACTGACTTTGCCACACGTTTTAAAATGTAAATGTTGTATGCAGTAAATCTTTGAAACTGACGTTCAATTGACAGCTTAGGGTGGGCGGGGTATACAAGATTGTGGCGTCGGGAGGCTTAGAAGTAAGAGAGATGAATTAAGTGTTCTCAACAGTGCCTGATGGGAACTGTAGTCATGCAGGTTGTTGCTGCCGCCTGCTTGACGGGATTGGTTGAAGTTGAGGGGTGGAGTTAGGCATTTGTTGTTGAAATAGGTGCAACAGTTTGATGGTATTCAACACTGGTGTGCGTGAGAAGTAGACACGCTATGGAGAAGAACATGATGTTGCTTTATGAAGGTACGAACGACTTTTGAATGGGGTAGGTTTATGAGGACAAGGTATTATGGAATAATGGGCAATGGGAACACTAGGCAAGGTTTAACATGGAAGGGTGAATAAGGGTGTGTGAGGCTTCTCAGGGCATAATGTTTTTGGCGTATTGTAGCACGTTTTGAGGGAAGAAGTCAGCTATTCAGTTAAACATGTTATGGATTGTTTGCTTTAATGTTTGCTTTAATGTTTGATTAACATACAGTGGTCTGAAAACACTAACTAATGTCAATGTTGTAACGTTTTTAGTGAACCCCTGATGAAGGGCTACCTATAGCCCGAAATGCATTGGGTTAATGAGATCCACTATCAAGGATGTTTTATGTATATACCATGCTTCAGAAAAAGGCCTGGACAGGCATATCTGTTGCAGAAGAAACGTTTTTATACATATACTGCCTCACATGTGACATGAATAAAATTTGGTGAAGATAAGTGACCGATTGGAATATATGGAATAAAATACAATGAAACATGGATTAATTATGGAGTACTTTGGTGAATATATTATTGAGCACGCTGTGCGTCCAGACGGAGTGGAATGTTGCTCCAATTTTCTGATGTGTTTACATACACGCGGCATTTGGCCAGGCCACGTTACCGAGGCTGCACGCTTCAAGGATTAAACATGATAAAATTAAGCATGATGAAATAATGATAATATGAAGGACATACGGTGTGCACGTGGCAACCCCTTTTGAATTTTGCACAAAATGACTGCCCTCCAGCCAGGTTGCACCCAAGGAGAACTATTAATATTGAAGGATATGGTGTGAGGTACATGTGTCCAGGCAGCAACATTCAGTCATCTGAGAAACGGAGTTGTGAAAATCTTGACGGACAGTGTTTATTATCGGACCAAGTAGTAGCGCGCAGCACTAATCTTATCATACCAGCAGCACGCAACCATACTGACTTTGCCACACGTTTTAAAATGTAAATGTTGTATGCAGTAAATCTTTGAAACTGACGTTCAATTGACACCTTAGGGTGGGCGGGGTATACAAGATTGTGGCGTCGGGAGGCTTAGAAGTAAGAGAGATGAATTAAGTGTTCTCAACAGTGCCTGATGGGAACTGTAGTCATGCAGGTTGTTGCTGCCGCCTGCTTGATGGGATTGGTTGAAGTTGAGGGGTGGAGTTAGGCGTTTGTTGTTGAAATAGGTGCAACAGTTTGATGGTATTCAACACTGGTGTGCGTGAGAAGTAGACACGCTATGGAGAAGAACATGATGTTGCTTTATGAAGGTACGAACGACTTTTGAACGGGGTAGGTTTATGAGGACAAGGTATTATGGAATAACGGGCAATGGGAACACTACGCAAGGTTTAACATGGAAGGGTGAATAAGGGTGTGTGAGGCTTCTCAGGGCATAATGTTTTTGGCGTATTGTAGCACGTTTAGAGGGAAAACGTCAGCTATTCAGTTAAGCATGTTATGGATTGTTTGCTTTAATGTTTGCTTTAATGTTTGATTAACATACAGTGGTCTGAAAACACTAACTAATGTCAATGTTTTAACGTTTTTAGTGAACCCCTGATGAAGGGCTACCTATAGCCCAAAATGCATTGGGTTAATGAGATCCACTATCAAGGATGTTTTATGTATATACCATGCTTCATAAAAAGGCCTGGACAGGCATATCTGTTGCAGAAGAAATGTTTTTATACATATACTGCCTCACATGTGACATGAATAAAATTTGGTGAAGATAAGTGACCGATTGGAATATATGGAATAAAATACAATGAAACATGGATTAATTATGGAGTACTTTGGTGAATATATTATTGAGCACGCTGTGCGTCCGGACGGAGTGGAATGTTGCTCCAATTTTCTGATGTGTTTACATACACGCGGCATTTGGGCAGGCCACGTTACCGAGGCTGCACGCTTCAAGGATTAAACATGACAAAATTAAGCATGTTGAAATAATGATAATATGAAGGACATACGGTGTGCACGTGGCAACCCCTTTTGAAGTTCACTTACTTGCCAGGCCCAAACCTTCCATTTTATTGCATATACGTTACCCCTAAAGTAGGCCTAAGGTAGCTCATGGGGCAGGGTGCAGTGTATTTAAAAGGTAAGACATGTACTTTTGAGTTTTACATGTCCTGGTAGTGAAAAACTGCTACATTCATGCTTCACTACAGCAAGGCCTATCTTTCCCATAGGTTAGCATTGGAGCTGCCTTGTACTACTTTACAAGTGTTACTTCCAATTGAGAAAAGTTAGGAAGAGTATGTTTAGTGTCTCTGGACTCACAATTTAAAAGCACATCTTTTAGTGAAGTTGATTTTTAAATTGCAGGTCTGAAAAAATCACTTTTAGAAATCACCAGGCTGATGGGTCTTCCTGAGCTACAGTGAGAGGGAGGAGCTGACACTTGCACCTGAATAGGGCTGTGCCTGCCCCACACAAAGAGTTGCATACTCCCTGTAGTGTGTCCGGAGCCAGGGCAGGAAAGGGCAGGGTCTTGTGCACTACAAAGGCCTTTCTTTGAAGTTGCCCTACTTCAAAGGCTAAAATGGGTATATCTACTGGACCTTTGACACCATATACTCAGAACACTTCTGAGTACATTCTCCAGGAGGAAGAGCTGTTGTGCTGCCAGAAGGGATTGCCACTTTGCTACTTGTTTTGATGTGATGCCCTGCTTCTTCTTGCCTGTGAGTGAGAGGACTGGACTTGACTCTCTACATCCTGCATCTGTAAAGGTTCACCAAGGGCTTGGTAAGCTTGCCTCCTGTTTCTGAAGTCTCAGGGATATCAAAGACTTCACCTGACCTTGCTACCAGCACCTGGGCTCC
The DNA here is from genome assembly GCA_963921515.1 of Calotriton arnoldi. Classification (NCBI taxonomy): domain Eukaryota; kingdom Metazoa; phylum Chordata; class Amphibia; order Caudata; family Salamandridae; genus Calotriton; species Calotriton arnoldi. The sequence goes on from CAWUFW010017298.1 coordinate 192,926, forward strand.
TCTGCTGTGAGTCCTGCTCTGCCAAATGGTGCCAAATCCAGTCCGGGACCCTTGGAAATGAGTGTTTGGTGCTGCAACCCAAGAAACCAACGCTTCGACACTGAATGGTCATTTGGAGCCAGCGCATTTCTCTACAACATTGAGCATTGCTTCTGCCTGCACTGAAGCCACGGACACTGCTCTCTGACTGCACAATGTAACGACCTCGACTTACGACACAGTCCCGACTTTGCCTACGTGGCACCTCTGAATAACCGCTGCAGCGTGAGTCTCAGACACCGCATCGTCGACGTCTGCGATGCACCGTACCCAACACCAACACATCCCCGGGTCTGCGCAGTTTAGCGCTGCCGCATCGCCCACAGCCCAGTGGTTCAACATCGACACCTCGGCCCCGCAAGGTGCTCTTGACATCGACACATCAACGGCATTGCCCGACTTCTGAAATGATGCATTGACTTCGACAGCGACACATCCCCTCCTTTGTTCAATGCATCGTCCCCAAGCTTCGACGAGTCCAAGGTACAATCAGTGAGTCTGCTCCTGTATGCAGCCCGCGATCCATCGTGGTCAGACTCAACTTTTGGATTTGCCCCGGTCAAACGTGACCAGATAGCCCCAGTTGGAGCTATTGACTTCTAAGCGCTGCATTTTGATTTAATCTTGCAAAGTTCATAACTTGGCTTTTGTATGTTGGATTTTTGTCGTTTTAGTCTTGTTTTACTCAGATACATATTGGCTATTTTTCTAAACTGTGGAGTGCTTTTGTGGTGTTTTCACTGTGTTACTGTGTGTGTGTGTGTGTGTACAAATACTTTACACATTACCTCTTTAGTTTAGCCTGACTGCTCTGTGCCAGGATAGCAGAGGGTGAGCACAGGTAAACTTTTAGTGTGTACTACACTTACCCTGACTAGGATTGTGGTTCTTGCTTGGACAGAGTGCACATCTCTGCCAACCAGAAACCCAATTTCTAACAATGATCCTTTTGTAGCACCTCACTGGCACAAAACTATCCTTCCTGAATATTCACAGATGATCAAAATCCACCAAAAACAGTCCCAGCTGCAAGTCGCACCCCACATAGCCTACCACTAAATGACAGAAAAATAGTCCACATATGCATCGTTACATATTCAACAATTAGTCATACCTGTCAAATGTATGCATGTATTCTTGGGGTGGGTCAAGTTTTGTAGTTTGTGCCTACGTAACACACCTCATTCCCTGAAGAATTTGTTACACGTCGATGGGCAAGTCCTTGAAATGTACATGATTTAGGCACTTGGGTACAACATTCTGGCGAGGTACAAGGTCCAAAATGGGTCTCTCCAGTTTCTGTAAGTTCCACAGTGAGTGTGGCCAGCAAATACATCCGACTTCAAATTTTCAGAAAGACTTTTCTGCTCAAATCGTCCCTCCTGTGAGAGAAAGCTACACAGCTGGAGTAAGTGTGAGGAAAACTGGAAATTGCACTAGGGAGCCTACTTATGAGAATCTACTCAAAATGAAGCAAAATAAATATACATTATGCACAGACCTAATTTATTACTGTTTTTACTACACTGTATTTGTACTGTTAAAGTATGTCATGTAACTGACAATCACCTTAGAGAAATGTGTTGCATGTGTGTGTGTGAGGGGGGCGATGGGTGCAAAATAGACATTGCAGTTTCAGGAGTAATTGTTGAGCCTAAAATGATAAGTTGCTATACTTCAAAGTGATTGCGATTTTGCAAGTGACTACTGTGAACAGGATGTAAACGTCTTGAGAAGGAAATAAAAGTTCATGCCCTGACCGGGACACTTGTTGGGTGTGTCATTAGGCATCTGACCAGAATGAGGTGCAGAACGAAGGAATCGAAGCTTCTGTGATGAAGGTAGTAATCAATATGATAGCAGGAAATGGGTCTGATCAATGTTATCGAAGGAAATGGGTTTTCATAAGTTGCTACAAGTTTGGGAAACATTCACCATAAATGGATGTAATTACTCCTAGTGTATGAACTCCGAAATCTAAGGCATGAAAGGGCAGAGATGTCTTTTTGCCATGCTGGGTTTGGCAGCTCAGTGTGTTTTCTCTAATATTCTCAGTAATCTACAGGTTAGGATTCGAATTCTGGCAAGGATGACTCAACATCCCATCATTCTGAGATCAATAAATTGAGGACCATCATATAGGGTAAAAATAGCACCTATTATTTACAAGGAGCAGAATAAAGCATTGTGAAGCTCCACATAAAGCAATGTATTATTCTCTAATCCTGTCAATTAAGAAATTAACTATGTATCACTCAGTTTCAAGACATTTCCCAGAGGAATAGCCAATATTTCCTTATGGCATTATTCTCATGCTGTGATGGAATCTGCAGGGTAGTTTGCTGTTTTCAGTGGAAAGCCCTAGTGCGCTCAGTCAAGCTTCACAAATCGGAGACTATATACTCTCTAGACTGCTGCAGATATTTCACTGGATACACAAAGGGGCATATTCTCAAGAACGTGTGATAACCCCCGCAAGTGTAGCTTAACGCAATCCTTCACATTGCGGTCTATCACGGGAAAACAACACCGTGTTAACGTGGTATTCACAACACGGCGGTACCATGCGATAGTCACACGATAGCGCGTCAAATGAACGCGTTAAAAACAACGCGACGCCGCAAAAACGCGAAACCCCAACGCGAAAATAGTAGCGATGACGCCAATCGCGATACAAAAATCTACGAAAACCAGCCACGACCTGCAATTCCCACGCGTAATGCGGGAAAATGCACTATAAAAGTAGAAAAAAAACATACCAACAAAAGCCAAACAACAGTGAAGCACAATGGAGGCATCCGGAGCAAGTACAGAGGACAACCAGAACCCCACAAGCCCCCCGGAGGAACAGCCAGGGACCTCGGGGTCAGGGAAGGGCAAGGACAAGAAGAGTGGGAAGAAGCGGTTCAGTACGCAGGAAAACAAGATCCTGATAACGGAGGTGATAGAACACCATCAACCACTGTTCGTCACCTCCACTGTGTCACTGGCAACTAAAAATGGAATATGGCAGACCATCGTGGACAAGGTGAATGCAGTCGGAGTGCTCAAGAGGACAATGGACGAGGTCAAGAGGCGCTGGAATGATCTGAAGTGCAAAACCAAGCTGAAACTCGCAAACAAACGGAAGGCAGCAATGCAGACTGGAGGTGGGAGTCCAGCGCCACAGGAGGAGCTGGACGAGATGGAGGAAATGGTGTCCACAGTCATCAGTGGGGAGACGGTGGCAGGAGTTGGGGGACCGAACACTGCTCAACATGACCAGACACAACAGCAACAGGGTGAGTAACCACCAGGGACTGGGGGGACGGGGGGAGATGGGCACAATGGCACACATGCACAATTAAGCATAGCACATCTGCAGACAAACCATGCCCCAGACCCACAACTCCCACCAAGAGACTAATGCACACAGGTATGCAACATCTCAGCACTGCATAAGCACAGAACCCAGAGGCACACCGCATGTAAGGGATAAGGGCAGCTAAATCAGAGCTGCAGGGGCGACTCCCCCATAATGCGGCACACACACATTACATGCAGAGCACATCAACATTGACAACGATGTGGTACAAACCGCAACACGTCCACAACAGAACAGAGGACACAACTGGTGCCGCATGTGCGTAGAAACTGGCCTCCGCAGCACACTTCCAGGATCAGGGCAGCCCAGCTGCCACGAGGAGAACCCACCCCCTGCACTGAACACACAGCAGGCAGCACCCACCACCACGGCTGCCTCCCAGGACCCCCACGACGAACACATGGCCTTCCAACGCCGTGTGTTGGGGTGCCAGGAGAAGCTGGCTGAACAGGTGCAGGTGGGGTTCGACCGCATGGCAGCCAAACTAGACACCATACGTGGGTGTCTAAGTCCCATCAGGGACCACTCACAGTCCCTAACGGACACCCACAGTCCGCTCCATGCTCTCCAACGGACCATGGCTGACATCGCTAGAGTCCTGACTCTGCGACAAGAACGACTGTCTAGTCAGAGTGCCTCCAGCGATCTCGCCCGGGAGTTGGGACACATGCGGAGGATCATGGAAAACATGGAGCGGACGCAGGCGGAAAGAGCGGCTGCCACGGCTGCACACCAGCGAGAGGTAGCTGGGTCCCTCAATGCCCTAAAGAGCCTCCTCATGGCATTGCTGCCACAAGGCCTGGCACTGATGCATGCTGCTACCACCCCATCCACATCTCCGGCACCTGATGTGTCAGTGCCACACAGTGCTGGAGACAGAACACCACCACCCACATGTGAGGCACATGCAACAGCAGAGGACGAAGATGCGGATGAATCTGCCATCGTGGTCAGGAGGACACAGTAGCATTCATCTCCGCCATGTGGCCTGTTTCTGCTTGGTTCTGCCCTCTGCATCATCACCTTCCACTGTCCCCCGATGCACTCTACGACACTCACCTTGGACCTTGACATGGACTGCCATATTCTGTTTGGTCACCAATGACACAGCTATCAGACTGCAGACTGAAGTCCTCCTCTCCTGATGTACCTGTCATTTCCTGAAGGACTCTGGCTGGCCCTCCACGGGCCAACAATGTGAAGTGGGGTTGGCATGGCCCTGTACTGCTCCAGCTGCAACACTCCCTTGAATGTGTAATAAACATTCATATTCACACAGATGTGTCATGTCTATGATCTTTCAAGTGTGGAAGTATGGATGAATGTAGGGTCAGTGATTCCCCCTTACGTCCATGTTGCCCATGTTGTGGGACTTTTGTCACAGGGTGACACATTGCCTATTGCGGTCCGGGTGGCGCCGACACTACAACAGAGACACATCCATTAGTCACTTCCTTGTCCAGCCCAGGACGGAACCGCGCCCAGATCTCCGGGGTCATTGTTCACACCCTTACGCTGGACTGGCATACGCCAGGACAGCCCACTCCAATTACGCACACAGGGGGGGACGACAACGCTACATGTCCCAGGTCTTCACTGTTGGGATCTGCAGCTCACATGTCTAGTTGTCAGCATGCCACAGCCACTCCCTCACGGCTGGTGTGCACCCACACCACACCCATCCAGCACAGGCGTCACAGGACATGTGACCCTGCCAATAAAAAGGGCCTGGCGCAAGTGCTGGACGCCATTTCCACTCTCTCTGACTGGGTGTCTCGGTGTAGTTCTCATGTACGCATGAGGGCCTAGGGCCCTGCCACCTCACATTGCCCTGTGCCGGGGGTGACATGATGGCGTCCGCACCACGTGACTCAATCATTAAGGGTCCATGGCTAGGTGTGCACAGACTTGGTGGCACCGGATACACTGCGGCAGGCACAGGCACACTGTCACGATGATGCACCGTCCTGGCGGTCCGGACTGGCAAGGATTAGTGTGAGCCCTGCTGGACTGCAGTGTAGGCCTGAGCCAGCAGGCAGGGCGGGCCTCCCGACACGTGGCGTTGCCTCGCGGTTCACGGTGTTAGTGGCACCTTAAGCGCTGAGCGGGTGTGCCGCCTGCGATGATGCCATGTGCACTGATGTGGTCTCTGCAATTGCGAAATCAAGACCCAGAGATCCCTACGGAACGTGGTGGGCCCTCTTGGAGACACGCCAGTGGCGGAAGGTGAGCAGTGAGGCCTGGTTGGCCAGGGGCGGGCAATCACCGCTGGGCGGCGGGAGGGGCTGGGGTGCAGCAGCCTGTGTGCGCAGAGGCGGGCAAGCGATGATGGCGTGTGCAACTGTATGGACTCTGCCATTCATGTCTCTGGCAACTGTTTCAGATGAGGGACCTGGGAGACTGCTGTGAATACCGGCATGTGGTTGGAGACACACCGGTGGCAGCAGGTGAGCAGTGAGGCCTAGGTCTGCAGTGTCGGCACTCTCTCTCTCCCTCTCTCCCTCTCTCTCTCTCTTTCTCTCTCCCTCTCTTTCTCTCTCCATCTCTCCCTCTCTCTCTCTCTTTCTCTCTCCCTCTCTTTCTCTCTCCCTCTCTCTTTCTCTCGCCCTCTCTCCCTCTCTCTCCCTCTCTCCCTCTCTCCCTCACTCTTTCTCTCTTTCACTCTCTCTCGCTGTACTTTGATGCGCGCATGGCACACCTTCTGATCCAGATTTCTGTTTTGCAGGCTGTGACTTACAGAATGTCCTGAGACGACCCGCCATGCCTCTTCAGATTTGTTTTTTTTTGTTTATTCTTTAATAAACGTATTGTTTGGATATTATGATATGGATGTATGATTTCCCTTTTTCTGACCACACATGTATGTTGGGTGTTGTGATTGTGCGACTTCAGGCGATTTGTTTGGTTCATGATTTTGTGGAGTTGATGTGCAATATGTTTGTCCAAAGGGGGGGGGGTGCCCGGGGTAGAGCCCCGGGGGGGGGGGGGTTGTCGGGTCCTGGGGGTGGTGGCGGTGGGTGTTGTTGACCTATTGGGGCTCCGGGCTGCATGATCGGTTGCTCCAGGGCATCTGTTGTTCTTCATGTGTGGCTATGGGCTGTGCTCCCTTGTCTGGTGCAGGTTGTCATCTGAATTTACACCAGGTAGGAGCAGGTGTTAGTTTCCTGCTGCTAACGCGCCTTAGCGCATGTTTTGTGATCTTATCGCCGATCTGGCTGGTCGTTGAGAATGTTGTGGAGTGGTGTTGTCGCGCCTTTTTGCACGGGAACGCCTACTCTGCATATCATTAGCGTTAGTTGCCGGGGTCATCTGTGGCGATGTTTTTTGCGACTGCTATCGCAGGTAAACTGGTGTTATGGGCTGTTAGCACCAGCTTGGGAATGGGGAGATACATTTATCGCGGATTTGGCTGCGATAAAGTGCCGATAACTCAGCGATAGCTCCTTGAGAATATGCCCCTCCGTCTTGTGTGAACACATTAGGAAGTACCAAAGACCATTTTGAGATCCAAAGGTATTTAAACCATGCATGCATTTTATCAGCACCATCACTGATGGGCCATCACTCTTCTCACCAACGCAGGACTTTGAGACGGCACAGACTTCTAAACCTGCAAAATAAAAATAAAGAACAGGTTAGTGGTGCCACAACCTCGATGTCAAGACAGATTCACAATCCTTGCTTATTGGAACAGTTAAGTAGTACTGAGAGATTCAGTAGTAGCCCAAGAAACATTTGAAGCTATACTTATCTTTAGAAGGAAGTGAGAAACTCAAGAGAGCACATTTGCAAAACACCAAAGAACAATTTACACATCCAGCCGTTTCGTTTTGTGCTTTATGAAGGAGAAGGGTATCCCTCCCTCTGACCTTCAAATTCCTTGAGAGAAGTTTATCTTGCCATCCATAGGAACTATTGGAGGACAATTTTTCAGTATAATAACCCGAAATTCATTTCCACTCTCTGTGATTGAATAGTCTGTAATACTCACAAAAAGTAACCGGATGGTGTGCCAACTATACCTAAATGTAAGTTAAAAACATGGTTGAAAAAATGGGAGACAATTATTTTTGTAAAGACGAGAACCCTCATTCACCCAAAGGTGACATGCTTCATCATTGGGTTCCCTCTTGCACACTGCGACCGCAAGGTACACAGTGTGGGCTACAACTCTCCCACAGGAGAGGAGCGTGAGGTGTTTTTTATCATCCATGTTGAAATGAGTGAGGGGCAGAGTGCGAAAATTAAATCAAAATGGTGGGTTAAAACTATCTCATCAGAGGACGAATGAATTTTAATAGTTGTCCCCAGCGGACAGAACTAAAAGACAGTGTGAGTAATAGGGATATGGATATGCCTTATAAGACGAGGTCTCCAGAATTAATACTCTCACTCATAAGTACCTGAAGTTATGGATAGTCTTGTACATTGTTAGAGATTGATTCGATGTCATAAAGTGTTGAATGTAGGGACCACTGTCTAAGGGAAATGTTAATCACATTATCCTCGCAGGATGTGTGCCATCTCAGAACAAGTGAAGCAATTAGAATGCTAATGGAAGGCACTAGCTAACACAACCAGCAACTGCTCAAAGTATAAGCATGAAAGTTCTCTATCTCCATAAGACAACCACAGATACCTAAGTGTCTAATGAATCACAACCTATTATACAGCCTAGACTCCACACCTCAAACAACTCCCTAGCATATTCCTTCAAGCAATTCTAGCCCAGAAACTCTAGGCCCAGGATATAATAGACATCCAAGCCCTAATTTCTAGAACTAATAAAAAAACCTAGGTCCTGGGGCCAATGGAAACCTTTGCCCCGAACCCTAGGTCCAATCAGTCCACTAGGTTCTAGGACTAGTCAAAACCCTAACACTTGTACCAATTGGAGCACTATTTCAATTACTCAGGTAACTTGTTAACAATAAAACCCCTACATTAAGTGGTTATAAGAGCATTCCTTAAGGACTGCCGAGCAGGAACAGGAGGAAAAACCCCTGCTCAGGTGACTGTGAGGTCAGCTCAGCTACCTTGCCCGCAGCTAGAGTGGGGGGAGGGGGTGGTGACTGTCCAGCCTCTTTAATAGAAACATCTCCAACACACCTCTAGGCCCCAGTTGGAATGCAAGCAGGTCAAACCACAAATCTCCAATGCCATCCTGCACTACAAAATCCCCCTCCTAAGCACCAAAACCACTGCCATGTAAAGTCAAACAGATTCAACACAGGTAAACAGACAACATAGGCTGCAAACAGCCAAACAAAACTACCCCATTTATCTGCAATGCTTGGTGAATAGTGACAAAGGAGATAACCCACCAGACAAAGACAATCTGTCCTTTCCCCCACCAACTCCTAGGGCTGCTGCAAAGGGAGTGAAGGAGAAAAACCAGGGGGCTGTAATCCCAGCCCAGCTTCAAAGCCCAAAACCAATATGAGGAGGAAGAATGGGCTGCGCAGTTCACCCAACCATAAACAACTTCCAACACACCCCCAGCTCCTAAGCTGAAATGCAGACAATCCAAACCACAAACACCCAATGCCATCCTACACAGGCAAACGGACAATACAGGCTGTACACAGCCAAACACAACACCTCCAACCTTTTCTTCTTCCCTCTAACCTTCAAACACCGAGCTTAGCAGAGACAGGCAGATGACAGATTCACACAAAAATCACTTCAGCACTCTTCTATCCCCTTCTATCTCTTTCTGGCCTTTCTTCTTTGGCACTCCAATGATGTTCTTTTCTAACTGGGCCATGAATGCTTCTGACCCCTCATACACGAGTGCCTGGCATATGGCCGCTGTCCCAGAGGCCCTCCTCTTAAAGGTCTAGTGGTAACCATGGGTGCTTCCAGCCTTCACGCCTGCTAGCTCATGAACAGAGGTATGAATGGGATGGGAGCAGGAGGGCGAATGGTAGCAAATATTAAAGCCTATGGACTTGGTGAGAACTCTTTGGGCCATATGTATCAAAAACGAGAAATGTGATTCCCAAATAGCGATTTTCTTTTAGCGATTCAGTAATAATCGCAATCGCAATTACCGATTTCCAAAATACCGATTTTTTAATAGCAAAATCGCTATCAAGAAATCGCAAATTTGCGAATCTGCTATTCAGGAGCAGATTGATGACATCACACCCAGGAAGTGTGACTGCCCATGCTGTTTCTGATTGCCTGAGGCTGTTTCAGAGGCTGGGAGCAGGAGCACACCACTCTGAAATTCATCTGTAGTGCAAAAACACCATCCAAAACACTATGGATACACAGGAGAAGGAAAAAGAGGCTGCTGGAAGGAAAAGGAAACAAAAATTTAGTGAGAAAGAACTTGAGGTCCTCATTGAGGAGATGGTGAAGAGCCATGAACTGCTTTTTGGCAAGAAATCTCTGCACATCCCAGAGTCTGAGAAGCGTAAAATCTGGCTGGACGTACAGGCTAAGGTTAATGCCATTGGTGTTACACAGCGCTTCATTGGTGACCTACGCAAGCGCTGGTATGACATGCGCCCAAGGGCTAAGGACAAGGTTGCCAACAGGCTTGCGGAGGCTAAGAAAACTGGTGAAGGTCCATCTACTGAGCCTGCATCCACACCCCTTGATGATTTGGTAGAGTCCACCCTACAGCCGGAAAGCATCAGCGGGGTTGCAGATATTGACAGCTCAGCCACGCCTAACACCAGACAAGGTAAGATGCATGCTAAGTCAGCCCTGACACATTACCCACAAAAGAACACACTCAGGAATGCCTCAATATCGAAGTAACAATGCTACTCCATTCCACAATTTCCTGGCCACCCAACAATGCATCATGGGAGATGTAGTCACACACATAACACAGTTGAGCAATGACACACAGCAATGTATCTGCATTTGACACACAACAGTAAAACCAAAATGAAACACAGCAGTTAGGTACACCAACTGCATCCAAGTTTATTTAGTGAACAATAGAAAGCAGGACACACAATAAGTAGTGCTCTTGTATTTACAGGTGAACCTGTGACACAGGGTGACGACACAGAATCTGATGAGGCACCTCAGTAACAGGATCAGGCAGGGGGAGAGGAGACAGAGCAGACAACACAGCCAACACCTGTGCAAAAACAATGCCTGTACACTGTGCCTCCTCTCCCGGAGTTGGAGGGAGAACTGGAAGGCATACAGGATGAGCCACATCCAGAGCAAGAAGAGCAGGCACAGCAGGAACATGAGCAGCCTCCTATGCACCATAGGGACGGCAGTTGCAGGAGACGCAGGCCAAGGGCACAAAACACCACAGAGGTAGGAGATGATTCTTCCGTATTTACTGGCCTGGAGGGCACAATGGTCAAGGTTCAGCGTCTGCAAGCAAAAAGCATGCGGACAATGAATAGGCAGCTGATGTCTGTCAATCACAATCTCACAGACATAAAGGAGGGCATCAGAGAGCTAAATCACACAGTTGAGGAGGGCAATAAGGCATGTGCAGACAGCATTAAGGAAATGACTGGAGCCATCAAAGAGCTCTGTGCCACAATGCAGAGGGACCATGCATCCAGACGCAGGGAAAAACAACATCTATTCACCCGTCTGGATCATTACAGTAAGGCAGTCAACCGTTCGTGCAATGCCACATCTGTACTATCAAGACGCACAGTGTCGATGCAGATTGAAATGGCACACTGCAGCCAGGATGTTGCCAAGGGTTTGGTGCAGGTCACCAATGCAGTTGACCAGCTAAAACAGCAAACATAGCTGGCACAGGTCTTCTGGGGGCAGGGGACAGTGAGGAGGTCTCCAGCCGCAGCAGCATTACCCCACCAATGACAGAACCCAGACGGCATAGTGTGAGGCAGGGAACAGCATCAGATGCCTCATCAAGGGAAGGCAGTCAGAACACTGTGCGTGCAACTGCAGTCCGTGGACGGAAGAAATAGACAGTGTTGCCACAGCTGAATGCTAATGGGTGAAGTAACCCATGGCATACGTACATTTGTCTTTCCATTACTCATGTCCTGTGTACATGACATGTGAAACAGCAAGAGCCACACATTACTTGTGATTTGTAGGCTGTGTGAATGCAATTTACCTGACCTTAAGGTATATTAAAACACAATAATTCTACAGTCATGATTTGCTTTGTGTCATCATTACTCACCTAGAAATAGTTGCGTGTTATTTCATCACGTCTCTGTCTGCCATCTGCTGCCCCTACACCACCTGCTGGTCTGAGACGTGGACCTGGTACCTCATCCTCATCTGATTCTGTATCTGTGAGTTCCACTGGTATGCCTTTTGTTGTTGCAACGTTGTGCAGCATGGCACAAGTAGCCACGATCTTGCAGCCGGTCTCTGGCCCATACTGCAGTGCTCCTCCACTTTTGTTCAGGCAGCGGAACCAGCTCTTCAATATTCCAAATGTCCGCTCGATGACACTGCATGTTGACTTGTGTGTGCAATTGTATCTTCTCTCACTCCGACTAGCCGGATTGAGGTACGGTGTGAGGTTGAATGAGCGCACAGCATATGCACTGTCACCTACAGGTTGAAAGACATACGGTTAATCACTGTCCTATTTCTACAGCTCTAAAGAGTATATCAGAGTGATTGACATGCATTTACCTAGCAGTTATCCTTCGCCAAATTCTCCCCCAGTGAGACGTGTGTATATTCCACTGTGTCTAAAAATGAAGGAATCGTGTGTACTGCCAGGATATTTGGCCACTATATCAGTTATGATGTGTTTTGCGTTACATATGACCTGTATATTTAGTGAATGGAATGATTTCCGTTTCGTGAATACGTACTCATTATCTGAGGGGGGAGCGAGGGCTACATGTGTCCCATCAATGCAACCAATTACATGGGGAAACTGGGCTATGTGGTAGAAATCCAGTTTGGTCTGCTGCAATGCCTGTTGTGTGTTGGGGAATCTGAGGTAATGGTGCATCCTCTGTACCATTGCATCCAAGAATGCATGAAAGAAGCACGACAGGCAACTCTGGGACACCCCTCCTGCTGTAGCTATCACCCCCTGGAAGCTCCCTGATGCCAGTAAGTGCAGTGAACAGAGGACCTGCACATGTGCCGTAATGGATTGGGTCCTGCGGGTTGGATGTTCAAGCATGGGTATTAGGTTAGCTATCAAGTGTAGTATAGTGGCTGAGTCCAGCCTATACTTCTCATGTATTTCTTCCTCTGTCTGCTGGAACAGGGTAATGCGCACTCTGAAAACGCGTTCCTGTCTCCTCCTCCTTCTCTGTGCTGCTGCTTGAATCCGCATCCTCCTCGCTATGACATACAGCGCTGCCATTGTGAAAGACCCTGAGGCATTCTGGGCCTGTTTAAATAGGTTGCACCTGGTTACCACCTGGCTTGAGTTGGTGGTAATTTAAAGGTGCAAATTTGCGATTTCTACATATTCGCAATTTGCGAAATTTTGATACATTGTTTTGCGAATTCGCAATTTGCGACATACAATATTGCGAATTTGCAATTTGAGACTCAGAGATTGCGAATTCGCAAAGGGGTTTTCGCAGATTTGTTGCCTCGCAAAATTGGTAATCGCAATTTTTGCGAATATCAATTTTGCGATGCGAAACATTGTCATACATTGGGACATGCTATTTTGCGATCGCAAACACTGTTTTTTGCAATTCGCAGGGTTTGCGATCTCAAAATAGCTTGATACATATGGCCCTTTGTTCTTATACACTTTGCACAATATGTGCGAAGCGTTTGCGAATCGGTAATCAGTAGCAAACTCATTGCAGATCGCAAAAACACAATTTTCTTATGTACAAAATCCATTTGCATTTATTTTTTTGTGAATCATTATTTTTGAGCCTCAAAATATCAAGTCGCATTTAACAAATCTGTAATAGCGATTCGCTCTCCTTATGTTAAACTCATTCGCAAATTGTGATTAGTGACAAAATGAGCATTTGGCACATGAAAATAACTGCTAACTTGGGACAGTTGGTAACTATGTGCAAACTATAAAAACAGCCCCAGAATATATCTGCAGCTTCAACAATGGCGACGTTATAAGTGATGGCAAGAAGAATGCATATGCTAGCTGGTTTGCAGCAAAGGAGGAGGAGAGAGGAGAGGATTATTAGAATCAGAATAACTCTTTTCCAACAAGCTGAGGAAGACATTTTTGCAAAGTACAGGGTAAGTAGCTCTTTAATATTGAAACTCATAGCTGATTCAAAGCCACAGCTTGAGAATAATTGTCTGCGAAGTAATTCAATCCCTACTCATGTGCGGCTTTTATGTTCTTTGCACCTATTAGCCTCTGGCAGTTTCCAAGGTATTGTAGCTGCAGCTGATGGCAGTATCTCAAAATTTCTATTCATTCCTAGATGCACGTAAATCATCATATTTATGTTCCTACTAATGCACAAGAATTAGAAAATGCAAAATTTGAATTTTATAGGACTGCTAATTATTGACACACTGATGGAGCAAGGACTCATAAATGGGACTTGCTCGTACGCAATCTCCTCATAGTATTAACTTATTAAACTTGTATTGTCTCTACTAATCCTTGCATACACTACACGAATAGAAAGGATGCTTGCCTATGTGTTTTACTAATGAATAACGCTTTTCTGTAATCCAAAATGGCCGCTAAAGCGCGAGAACCCTACTGCGCATGTCTCAACCACATCACGTGTTGTGACGTCTTTCTTTGCTTGGTGGGAAATTTCTGCTTCTGCGCAATGTGCATTAAAATGGCCGCTTGATGTTTTCACATGCTTCAGCTTGCTCTCATGTCATTATTAAACTGTCATTTCTCTAACGCTACTAATGCGGGATAGAACTTATAATTAAATGGGAATAGAGTAGACAGAGTGGGCATACAGTGAGACATTTTATTTGTGATTTTAATGTGTTCTTCTTTGACTTTTATTAGTTCGTAAACTTGGGCCTGGGTTTTGGTGAAGTGAAAGCTCGTGTGACAAAGATTCGGCACATGCGCCCTGAGAGGCAGACGAGAAAGAAAAAGATGAAGTCAACTTGGACATCACCCAAGGCCATGACCTGCTGGCCGACACCACTACATACCAAGATGTTCTCGTCGAAAAGCAACATTTTATATGAATAAATTGTCAATTTTGACGTGAGACGCGTGGGAAATAAAGCAAATGTATTAAATTGAAGGAGCGGTAGTTTAAAAACAATAGGCTTCAGAAATACAAGGCAAATCAATATGGTGTGAGAATCCACCCCTGTCCCTGTCCAATCAGAAGTAGTGGTCCCATATTTTAGCAACATTAAGGGGAGGTACATGGGTGTAGAAGGGTATAATAGAATATAGCATTAGTTAATTAGGGAGAACAGGCGTCCATGCTGTCCGGCAGAAGAGCTCCAGACCGCCAAGCTGATCGATTGCAGACTGAATCCCTGTCCAGAGAGGTCCTGAGGAGGGGGCGGCGGAGTCCATTAGAAGGAAGACACGGGCGAATTGAGGAGAAGTCGAGTATCAGAGAGGGGAACGACGCAGGCGTCGTTGTAGAGAGGTCATTGGTCCTGTCCTGATCCTGGAGGAGGTCTTTGCTCTTCATCCTTCCTGGGTCCTATTCTTTCCAACTCCTTGGCCAAGGGGTTTGGTTCTCGCACTTAGGTAAATATAATGCAACCTTTAGTTGCGCTGCTATCTCTATCCTCTCCTTTTCTGAGGGACCGTCATTGATTAGCAATAGTTATTCTATGCTTCATCTTGGGTATTGCGATTAAGTACCGTGTGGTTCTGTATTTTACTCTGCAAAATCTTTAGATAAACATTTTAAAACTTCCTGACTCAGTGGTTATTTCAGGATTATGTACTATAATGAATGTGAAACACTCTATCCCCAGGAGAGCCTAGGGGAGGGAACTAGAGGCATAGGGCACTAGGAGCAGGCAGCCTCCAATATCAAATGTTTACCACATACGAGCCGCTCCCAGTTTAGTGACCAAGGTTTTTTTACAGTGCTTTTTTAAAAAGTGGAGACATCTCACTAAAAGTTACGGACTGGTCTCACACACCACCTGGTGTCATGCTTCATCATTGGCCAGTCCTCGCCCTCCAAAAACTTGGTTTGATGGAGGGCGGGCATACACCTGACGACAGGGATGCACTTCTAAACTAAGTGGGGGCCCGTGAAGAGAATAAGTGAGTGATTTTTAAAAAACCATTATGGTTGCCTAATAAATTTTAATGTGAGTGGCGGCCATATGGTATTAAAAACAAGTGGACGGTGTGTTTTAGGAAGAAATGTCCTTACACCGCTATATAAGTGATGGTCAACATGTTTCTGCCTTGTGGCCCGATTGGGTCCATGGCATTCATCAGGACCTAATATAAAAATGTCACTCATTTTAAATTTCCCAATTAGCAAAGGATTCATTGGTAAGTCATTACTCTTCAATCAGAAGGTAATTGGTAGCAAGGATTTTGATAAAAGAGTACAACTGATAAAACCAAGCGTAAGTATTAGCGTAGTATGAATGTATGGGCCCAAGTGAGTATTTGGTGTATGAATGCTGTTTGCTAATATAGCGCTGGATCAGTTTTCTGGTAGCAGAGGATGGTTACTCTTTGTTAATTGGGTAATGAGAATTTTATTTTTTATGAACTAACATCCGTGTATTCAAAGTTTGTTTTATGTTGTCCAGAATCCCGGGGTAAAAAGAATAGCGGATGGTAAGTGGAAGCCATACTGCAGTGAGGTTATCTGTCAGGCAGAAATAGTACTGAAAAATTAAGCAGGACTATCAGTACCAGTTAGGGAACTATGCGTGTGAGTAATAGCAAAAGAGTACGCTGGTGAAAATTTGATGTTATATCACCTAGAAAGGGTAACATGGAAGAAGTAACAGGTACTTCTGGAGCTTGTGTGAAGAGTAAACGGAAGGGTTTTACTCATAGTGTATGTTTAGTAAACGGAAAGGTTTTACTAAGTGTGAGAGAAACTATCTTTTCTAAATTTAGAGAAACTGGCACGATAGCGAATGTTTTATGTTGTTACTGAAATTCAATTAAGAATTGTAGAGAAAATAAGTTTGCGTACGAATTTGTAAAGGGAGGGTCAGTTGCAGGAGAGGGAGCTGACGTCACAAAACGCCGCGCTGGGATTGGTTGAATCAGCGGGTGTGGAACGACTCTTGTAAAGGAGGGGTCAGTAGTCAGGAGCAGTACTGACGTCACAGGTGCCGCGCTGGGATTGGTTGAAATAGCGAAGGACAGTGAAGAGCAGATTGTAAAGGAGGGGTTGACAGACAAACGTCACCAAAAGGCCGCGCAAGGATTGGCTCGGGAATAAAAGATAGCAGACACTTGATTGGTTGATATTCTAGAAGCAAAAATCTTAGTGGGTAGAGATTGCATGTTAAAACGCGTTCCGACTTTAACAGGAAACCGTCCAGATAGGAGATATTTAGGCTTTGCAGAATATAATTTTATACATCAATACTCACCTAAGATGTACGGAGAAAAGAGAAAAATTTCATTTTTACAAAAGATTAAGAACTATTTTAAAAAGGATAAACCCATCAAAACTAGGGAAGGAATTATCATTCCACCAGCTAAAACGCCCGCTTCATTTATGATGATGGAGAGAGGTTATCATACTTGTGTATGGATAGAGAATTGGATAGAATATACCAAAAATGATGGAATACTAGCATTTCTAGAGAATGGCACTTTCAATGGAAGAATTCTTCAAAATTTGAGATTGAGGATGAATGACCTAGAACCCAGACCTAGATTAACTAAATACGAAGCCTTAGAGGAATGGGAAACCGAGGCATTTGAGCGTGACCGATCTAGGAGTAATAGGGGTTATCGAGGATTTTTTCCCATGAACCTACATGAATCTAGGGACGGTCAGATGAAACAATGGAGAAGGGCAATGATTACAGAAGGACTATATCCATTGTTAACAGCAGAGGAGAAATTAGGGAGTAAATGTACAGAAAAGACAAAACATTTAATGAGAAGTGACGATTCTGAAGACGAATTTATGGAAGAAATGTTAAGGAACCCCCACCATATCAGGAAGGGACAAGTGGATGCACCCCAAGTGCACCATCGTTAAAAACCCCATTAGTACCTTAGGTAATGCATGAATTCACCCCTAGTAGAATACTTCACGACAAAGAAAGAGAAGCCCTAGAGAAGACCAGAGCAGAATTAATACAGAAAATAACACAGATAAAAGTACTCACCGGGCTGCTTGGGACGCTCCTCCGGTCTCCCTGACAGACGCGGGGTCGGATCACAGGCAGGGCTCCCTCCGGTACACGGGGGCCCCGCCTTCCTTGGTCAGACTTCCTCTTGGGCACAGGAGCGCGGGGTAGGCTCCCGTCTGCTTCCTTTCTTCCTTTGGGCACAGGGGTGCGGGGTAGGCTCCCGTCTGCTTCCTGCTGCTCGCAGAGCGCCCCGCCCACAACCAGGCCGCTCTGCCTGGCTTCCGGGTCGCCGTGGGCAGTGCGGCGGCCCCTCTTGTCGATCCTCTGTGTTCTCGGCGGCGGCCTCATGCGGGGGGCCAGAACCGGCGGGGTGGGCTCCCGCTTCGGTTTTTAAAAAGTATAAATACGCGGGGTGGGCTCCCGCTAGCGAAAGAAGCAGGAATGCGGGGTGGGCACCCGCCGATAATTAAATTCAAAGCGCGGGGTGGTCACCCGCCTTTTCAGAAATGCGGGGGAATCCCCAGGCCGCAGCCCAGCGCTGCAAATTAAAAATAGAAGCGCTCTCTAAGCGCTAGGGCAAAGTCTCCAGTACTCTCCCCAATACAGGGAAAGCGCTCCCAGGGATAAAAGTCCAAAGTCCAGGGGGGCAAAGGCTGGGCCCAGGCAGGCCAGCACACAGGGCCCTCCAGCAGGGAGGCAGTCCCTCGTGGCGGTTCCTCCTGGAGCCCAGCAGCAGCAGCAGGCCCCCCCTCAAGTCAGGAACAGCACAACAACTTTCATGGGGTCACAGCCCCTTCATTTATAGGACATTTTCCTTTGTCTGTAGAGTACAGGGCTTGGGGGAACCAGTTCCAACTGGTTCTGGAGCACTCTGTTTACCAGGCTCCTCTTCCTTATTGTTAGGTGGGGGCTCGTCATCAGACACACCACAGGGGGGCGGAGCCAGCATTGTACAGCCTGGGCACAGTCCTATTCAGAGTCAGGGGATTACCCCTCCCACTACTCTTAGCCCAGGTGTCCCATTCAGCCTAGCTGACTCACCCTGCCCCTCCTGGAGCCACCCACACCCCTCAGCTCCTGTCAATCACAAGCCAGACATGCAATTCACATCAGGCAGGCAGACACATAGCACACAGAAATGCCAACTTCTAAAAGTGGCATTTCTAAAATAACCGCAATAAATCTGCGCACACCATTTCGCAGCATTTATTAATACCATTTCATACATACCAGACTTGACCACGCTGCACCTCTCATATCAGGATTTACCACTGACCCATATTCATCAGGGAATCCCCCATGCATTCCTATGGGAGGGCAGGCCAATCTTACTACATGTACACAGAGAGCGCACGCACTTTACACTGGGCCACAGTGCTAAAGTGCCCAGAGGCCTAAAACCACTACCACCGTGTCAGAGCTTAAGGCAAAAAGTTCAGGGGTGAACCTGCCAAAAAGAGCCAAGTCCAACACAACCCCCTTCCAGCCAAAATGCAGGGCAGACCAATCACCACTGTGATGGGCTTCCCTGCTTGGGGCGATAAAACACAGACGCGGGCCCGCAACTGCAGGGACACCCTCCTGTTCTACGCCACTGTGAACCCATGTGGTTCCCTTTGTAAAAGCTCTCAGGACCAACTAGGCTACCCCACTGGTACTCCCTAGCTGTCCGCGGCCAGGACCAGGCCCTAGGCCACCCAGATGTCACTGGTCCTTGCCCATCCACAGAGTGGGGGGTAGTAACCCCTGGCACACAGTAGCCATTCTCCATTCTTCCCCTCATCAGGGCAGTTCTAGACTGCCACTGATCCTCCAGCCTAGGGTCTGCACCCTCAGGCTGACCACAAGTCATGGGCGAGGCTCTCCCCCCCTACCTCTCCTTCTAGGGTTCCGCATTCTCCTCCTTGGAGAGGCACCCTCAGAAAACCACTCTCCCACCAGTTCAGGACCTCTCTCCAGCAACTGGTCTCCCAACCTAGGGTCTAAACCCTCAGGTTGCACCGGGGTCAGAGGCGAGGGCTCCCTCCCTCTGCACCCCCTTCCAGAGTTCTGCACCCTCCCAACTGGAGCGGTACCCCTGGAAGCCAAACCGGTCAGGACACTCTTTATAGAGGTCCCTCCCTACAGGTCAGGCAGATCCTGAACCTGTCCTCCCAACCCAGGGACCAACCCCTGCGGTTGAACACTTGCCTGGCATGCCAGGACTTCTGGGGACTCACACAGTAGCCCCCCGAGGGTAACACATGACTCATGTTTTAGGTGACAGTCTGCCTGGCGCAGATCTCCCGACCCCTGTCCATCTGACAGTGCGCGAAGATCCCCTTGGACAGAAGTGGTGTCACCATGGTCACTTCTAGGAGACTCAGCCCTACTGGCTGGTCCCTGACCCACTGGTTCTTCCACTGGGGAACACATCCCCCTCTCACCCCTCACTCTGGACTTCTGTACCCTCCCAACTGGAGCGGCACCGCCAGACACCAGAACCACTGGAGCTCTATTTACAGACGCTCCGGCTTCTCCAGACACTAGGAGCTCCCCCTCAAATAATCTAACAGTACAGCCTAGGCCCCCAACCTGGTGTTCCCTTA
Source organism: Calotriton arnoldi (assembly GCA_963921515.1). NCBI lineage: Eukaryota > Metazoa > Chordata > Amphibia > Caudata > Salamandridae > Calotriton > Calotriton arnoldi. Next base: position 213,086 of record CAWUFW010017298.1, read on the forward strand.
GGGAACCCTCCAGGTCCTGAGACTGGGTTTCGGGTACTTTGGGACACACAATCCCACACTCACTCCTACTCCACTGAGACAGGACGTGAGCCTCTACACCCCTCCCACTACACTGGGACCTAGCTGGGCTACTCTGAACCTCTCCCTCCACACAGGACTGGAAGATACCTGAGCCACTCTTGTTGGAATCACTCCCCAATGCCTCGGCAGAACCTCGGGCACTTACCCAGAGGTTTGCCTCCTGTGCAAGTTCCCAAGGATCAAAGGACTCACACTCCAACAGGTGTTGGCGCAACCCCGGAAAACAACGACTGAGCATGTGCTCTTTGATAATCATATTGACCAGTCCCTCAAAATCATGTTCCGGGTTAACCATCACCCAATCCATCAGTGCATCATAACATTAATCCACAAACTCCCCCCAAGACTGGTGAGGCAGTTTTTTACTGCCCCTGAACTTCAACCTGTACTCCTCTTCTTGGGAACTAGGTACCACGCTCTGGGATCCGGGAGTGGGACTTCCTGCACTGGACTCCATATTGCTGCCACCACTGGACCCCACCCTCACTGGTGAATCCAGACAACTAAAACTACACTCAGAGGACGTACCCCCAAGAGCTAATTTCTCCTTGGTGAAGGCCCTCTCAGCCTCCGCCATCCTCTCCTGCGCTAAGACCCTTTCGGTCTCTAGCTTTTTCTCCTCCACCCTCAGCTGCGCTATCTCCTTGGCATGCTCTAACCTGAGCTTCTCCAAAGCCAGCTGATGCTCCCTTTCTTCCCTCCTATCTATCTACTCTTCTGGGGATAGGGAAAGGGATGGGGCACTGCCCCCGACACTGGACCCAGCAAGAGACTCCCTATCTATGGGGTCTTCACTATCTACTGGCGTCCCTGTCCTGTCATTTTCTTCCTCCTCTTCAGACTCCTCAGGGCCCCCCTCAGACCCACCACCCTCTTGGCGTGCGGCCAGGGCCCTCTTCTCCTCATTGCGCTCACGTTCCCATTCATCCTTTTGCCATTGGATCAGGTTTTCCCTAAGTTTTGACTTGGCGTCTGACCCACTCACTGCTATGTCTCTCTCCTCACAGAACCCCACCAACTCCCACATACTGTATCTAAACAGACCATAAAAATTAAAGGCAGACTCCATTTTGGCAGGACCCTCAGAGACACGTGCAACACAGGAGACCTAGGTGCAAGAGCTGCAACAGGGGTACGTAATTCAAAAATTACACTTTTAGGAGAAAAAATAAAATACAACTCAGAAACAATCATCCCCAAACCTGTGATTATCTAAATGCAGAGTTTGTAGTGCAACCAGTTGTTGCTGTGGTACCGCGCAAACGCAAGTCCTATCCTCAACGCTGACCACCAATGTTAGAAATGGGATCTCTGGTTGGCTAAGGCTTACGCCAAAGCCAGGCAGAGACCACCACTCTAGTCAGGGCAAGGGAGTTACACGCCAAAGATAACCCTTGCTCACCCCCTTGGTAGCTTGGCACGAGCAGTCAGGCTTATCCCGGAGGCAATGTGTAACGCGTTTGCGCAACACACTCACACAGCAGCAACCCACTAGGCACACCACAAAAGGAACTCCACACAAGGTTATATAAAAAAAATAGCCTTTGTATTATCATAAACACATTAGAATAGTAATCACACCATATACACTGTGCCAACTGGCACTGGGCAATATTTACAGGGGATTATATACACCTGACAGGGCCAATTGGACCACTGTCAGAACCATCACAAGTGAAAAATAGTAGATGTAGAACACAACCAGCAACTACTGGTGGAATTAGGAACTTAGCATCATATCCTGCAATATAAAACATAGGATGCACAAATCACCTGGCGCATGAATCACATTAGGCATAAAACTACATTAGGCCCCAAACCATACCATACCATACCAAAACATTTATAAAGCGCTCGGCTACCACCAACGGCGGTGTCCCGGCGCTACGAGGAGACAAAGAGAAAAGGAGAAAGGAAAAAGACAAACTAAGGCAAATCAAAAAGCCAGGTTTTCAAGGCACTCCTAAAAGTGGATTCAGATTCAGATTCAGCTTTGCGTAAGTAGAGAGGCATAGCATTCCAGAGGGCGGCTGTTCTTACAGCAAAGGCGCGCCCTCCAATCCTGGCTTTACGGTAAGAAGGAGAGCAGAGAAGTAACTGTGAATTCGAGCGCAAGGTCCTGTTCTGATGGTATTTCTGAAGTCTTAGCCTCAGATAACCCGGTCCACTGTCTCTGGTAGCTCTAAAGGCAAGTGACAGGGCCTTGAATTCGATTCTCCTTTTCACCGGAAGCCAGTGAAGACTACGCAAGTGGGGGGAAATGTGATGCCGGAGAGGCACGTTTCTGAGAAACCTAGCAGCAGCATTCTGGACTGTCTGGAGCCTTTGAATGAGATAGGCAGGAAGGTTCAGATACAAGCTGTTAGCATAGTCCAACTGAGATGTAATCAAGGCGTGGACTATAGTGGCCCGACAGTCCATGGGTAGTAAATAAAGAAATCTGCGCAAACTTTTGAGCTTCCAAAAACATGCTCTGGAAACTTGGCCAATCTGGGCCTTCACCGACAGTTCTGAGTCAAATTTAAAACCTAAATTTGACAGATGTGACCGGGGTGGGAGGGGGATTCAACTGCATCGGCCACCATAGATCAGCCGATGGAGGTGATGGTTGGTTAAAAAACATCACCTCAGTTTTATCTGTGTTCAACTTGAGGCGATTATCTGTCATCCAAGAAACAATCTTAATTAGGCAATGCCTAAAGCTGTCAAATGCAGCCTTCTTGGAGTCTTTAAATGAGAACACCAGCTGCGTATCATCAGCGTATGAGATTATACGCACGCCACAATGCTCAACTAATGCTGCCAGAGGGGCAGGATAGATATTAAACAGGGTCGGGCTTAACGCCGAACCCTGAGGAACTCCACAACCCATGGAACAGGAGGAGGAGACATGTGGGCGAAAGAGGACCTGCTGGGACCGCCCGTTCAGAAAGGATTGGAACCAATTTAAGATGGTACCCGAGATACCCAGCTGTGTCAGTCGGTCTAAGAGAATCGAATGAGAGACCGTATCAAAGGCTGCAGATAAATCTAACAGCACGTGCATGGCACAGCTGCCATGGTCTAGGGATTCTCGGATGGTTTCCGCCACTTCCAACAGAGCAGTCTCAGTACTATAGCCTTTCCTAAAGCCCGATTGGGAGTCATGAAGGAGATTATTAGACTTCAGATAGTTAGAAAGTTGTCTCTGAACCTCCTTCTCCAAGATTTTAGGAGGGGCAGGAAGGAGCGAAATAGGCCTAAAATTCTTAAGTATGCTCGGATCTGCATCTTCCTTTTTGAGGATGGGCAAGACCAGGGTCTTTTTCCACACTGAGGGGAAACTACCTAACCTTAGAGAAGTATTCCAAATAACATTTAACTGGAAATTAAGGAGGGGAGCCAACAAGTTAAAAAATCTAGCTGGACACGGATCCAAGGGCGAGCCTGACTTAATTCTAACAAGGTCTCTCAAGGACAAAGAAGGACAGAAAGGCTGAAATTCAGTCCAGAGACACGGAGGAGCAGGAGCCGCAGATGTGGTTAGCCTATCTCCGGACACCAAGAAAGTGGAGTATATAGATTGAATCTTTTCCTGGAAAAAAGTTGACAAATCCCTACATAGGACGGCTGATGGCGTAATCAAGCTCAAGGTGGCCTCAGGTTTCATAAAATCTTGAACGATCTTAAATATTTCTTTAGGAGAATTATCCGATTCTTTAATTTGATTGGCTAGGTGATTCTTAATAGCCAGGCGTTTGAGAGCATGAAATTTCTTGTGTGCAGCTTTATAAGTGCTCTTCGCATCTGGATTATAAGTTTTCCGCCAGATACGCTCCAACTTTTTGCATGTGCTTTTTTCTGACTGAAGCTCTGATGAGAACCAAGGAGCGGAAGGCTTTTTCCTGGCAGGTTTCATCATTTTCATGGGAGCGATAGCATCAAGGGAAGCAGTAACCCATTCATTAAACGAGATTGCATCTAAGCTAGGATTGCCTGTTAGCTGGAGAGGGATGTCACGCAAAACAGGACCCATGGCCTCAATAGATACTCTCCTCCAATTTCTCTTCTTCTCAAACTCTGGTCTCAACCTGTGTGTCCCACAGTGCCTGGACAGACTGAATGGGACCAACCAGTGGTCTGACCACATCAAAGGCAGAGGAGCCTCCACCTTGATAGTGGGGTCATTAGAGAAAATAAGGTCCAACATATGACCAGCACAGTGTGTGGCGGACGTTACCTGCTGAGTCAAGTTTAATCCTCCCAGCATCTCAGTCACTTGGAGCGCCAAGGCACAATCCTGCATGTCCATATGGACGCTAAAATCACCCAAAACCGTAAGGTTAGCATATCTTAGTGAAAGGTCAGCTATAATGTCCCCTAATTTTGAAAGGTGAGTAGCTGCAGAGCTCGGGGGTCGATAAACCAACATACCCGCAAGGGTATGTCCTGGAAAGGTTTGAATAGAAAAAGACATGGCCTCAACACATTATGCAATAGGCATCACAGTAGGCATCACAAGCATAAATACATTATGCAATACCTGTAAGCATGAACCTATTATGCAATAACCCCCTAATCAGGAATCCCGCTAGGGGCATACTGGCACATGCATCAACAATGCCATTTGCGATTCCTTATTAGCGAAAAATAAGGATTCGCTAATAAGGAATAGCAAAAGGCTATGCATGTAGAAATCGCTTTAAAAATAGCAATTTCTAAACATTCCTTAATTGCGACTTGCAAATTGCGAGTCGCAATTAAGGAATACCTCCCCGTTCATTCCTATGGGCCTAGAGGCCCATAGGAATGAATGGGAAGACATTCTCAAGTTGCGATTCTCAATTAGAGAATCGCAAATTGAGAATGCAATTCAAGGTGCCAGGGTGTCAAAAAGACACCCTGTTGCACCCCTGAAATCTGCATATGAGTACATCTTGCACACACACATGCCCCAAGGGCATGTGTGTGTGTAAATGGAACTTTGAAAAATGCACTTTAGTGCATTTTTCAAACTTTTGCAAATTACCATGAAGTTCAACTTCATGGTAATTTGCTCCCCTATTAGCGAAATCGCTAGTTTTTTACTTTAATGCATTGCATTTAAGGAATCTCAATTTGCGTTTCCTTAAATGCAATGGCAATTTAAGTAATCGCAATTTAGAGATTACTTAAATTGCGATTTTTGCATTTGGGATGATGCATCCCAAATGCAAAATACGAGTCGCAAAGGGGCAGATTCTGAGAATCTGCCCGTTTGCGACTCGGTTTTGCTTTGATGCATGTGGGCCATAAACCTTTGCATTAGGCATAAATCATGAGCACACACACCATTATCCCATCAGGCCCCTCTTATGCACAACCCTCACAGCTGCTGAGAACAACCAGTAATGACTGGTAATAGGGCACCGCACGTAGCACAACACAATATGCCCAAGCACCATGAGTGGCAGAAACGAATGGCACACCTCCCACAGGGTTACTGTCCCAAAGTCAGTGTTCCCCAAGCGGGGGCCCTGTCCTGGGCTCGCCCGCAATACCACTTCAATTTGAAATTGCCCCCAATAGCGCTAGCACCACTGTGCCAGGGGGGGAGCCCGACTCTGGGGCCCTAGACACCAAAGTGCCCCCAACGTCGCAGGGCAGCTGGGAAAGGAGCAAGCACCCACAAGTTGCACGTTGGAGTCCCTCTCGGGGACTCGGGGGTTAAACAATGGTGCAATAGGTGCAGCTGCCCGCTATCAGGTGGGGCAGCTGGAAGAAACCAAGATAAGTTCTGGCACTGGGGGCGGGCACCGGCAATGTGCCCCGACACACCCCCAACCACTGGAAAACCGAGCCCCGCTCACCGGGCTCTCTGGACTCCTTGTGGCAATCTCCAGGTACCGGCAATGTTCCCCCATAGGCCCCTTCCTGTTGGGTCCTCTCTGGAGCTCTGGCGGCACCAACGATGCATGTGGGGCAGCCCCTACTCACCGGGCTGCTTGGGACGCTCCTCCGGTCTCCCTGACAGACGCGGGGTCGGACCACACGCGGGGCTCCCTCCGGTACACGGGGGCCCCGCCTTCGTTGGTCAGACTTCCTCTTGGGCACAGGAGCGCGGGGTAGGCTCCCGTCTGCTTCCTTTCTTCCTTTGGGCACAGGGGCGCGGGGTAGGCTCCCGTCTGCTTCCTGCTGCTCGCTGAGCGCCCCGCCCACAACCAGGCCACTCTGCCTGGCTTCCAGGTCGCCGCGTCCCCTCTTGTCGATCCTCTGTGTTCTCGGCGGCGGCCTCACGCGGGGGGCCAGAACCGGCGGGGTGGGCTCCCGCTTCGGTTTTTAAAAAGTATAAATACGCGGAGTGGGCTCCCGCTAGCGAAAGAAGCAGGAATGCGGGGTGGGCACCCGCCGATAATTAAATTCAAAGCGCGGGGTGGTCACCCGCCTTTTCAGAAATGCGGGGAAATCCCCAGGCCGCAGCCCAGCGCTGCAAATTAAAAATAGAAGTGCTCTCTAAGCGCTAGGGCAAAGTCTCCAGTACTCTCCCCAATACAGGGAAAGCGCTCCCAGGGATAAAAGTCCAAAGTCCAGGGGGGCAAAGGCTGGGCCCAGGCAGGCCAGCACACAGGGCCCTCCAGCAGGGAGGCAGTCCTTCGTTGCGGTTCCTCCTGGAGCCCAGCAGCAGCAGCAGGCCCCCCCCTCAAGTCAGGAACAGCACAACAACTTTCATGGGGTCACAGCCCCTTCATTTATAGGACATTTTCCTTTGTCTGTAGAGTACAGGGCTTGGGGGAACCAGTTCCAACTGGTTCTGGAGCACTCTGTTTACCAGGCTCCTCTTCCTTATTGTTAGGTGGGGGCTCGTCATCAGACACACCACAGGGGTGCGGAGCCAGCATTGTACAGCCTGGGCACGTCCTATTCAGAGTCAGGGGATTACTCCTCCCACTACTCTTAGCCCAGGTGTCCCATTCAGCCTAGCTGACTCACCCTGCCCCTCCTGGAGCCACCCACACCCCTCAGCTCCTGTCAATCACAAGCCAGACATGCAATTCACATCAGGCAGGCAGACACATAGCACACAGAAATGCCAACTTCTAAAAGTGGCATTTCTAAAATAACCGCAATAAATCTGCGCACACCATTTCGCAGCATTTATTAATACCATTTCATACATACCAGACTTGACCACGCTGCACCTCTCATATCAGGATTTACCACTGACCCATATTCATCAGGGAATCCCCCATGCATTCCTATGGGAGGGCAGGCCAATCTTACTACATGTACACAGAGAGCGCACGCACTTTACACTGGGCCACAGTGCTAAAGTGCCCAGAGGCCTAAAACCACTACCACCATGTCAGAGCTTAAGGCAAAAAGTTCAGGGGTGAACCTGCCAAAAAGGGCCAAGTCCAACACTCCCTTTCTCTTTCTTTCCTCCCGCACAGCAGGGACTAACTACTGTATCATTACACTTTGACATGTTCATGTGTTCTTTGGGGGACTTTTTATTTCTAGGTTTCCTGCTTGTTTCTGGCGAAGCTTCCCTTTTCATTTGCAGAGCATTCTTTCTCAGAGCTTGCCTTCCTTACAACACTTTCTGTAAATTGGGCTGTAAATCACACTGTTATCTCCTTCACATTTAGAACACCCTTGCCCCACTTCTGTTTTATTTTTATTCCTGCATCAGGTAAACTGCAGTGCTCGGTTCTGCTCTCTGTGCCGCGGGGCCTCGCCCTCCAAACCTTTCTGGGGTCGGTCATTTCCTCGTGGTCTGCCTGCTATTCTGAAGGTCCCCACGCCCTCTCATCTGCTGAGTACAGGACTTCAGGAGACCACAGTGCCAGCCCCTGTTTTGTGTGATCAGCAGTGAGGCACACCAGCGCGCTCAGTTTGTAGCATCACTAAAGCTGCCAAATTCATTTCTCCCTGTTAATTCAGCTTCAGTGCTGTAGCTGGCATGAAGCATGGCAGCCCCTCCCACTCCTCCTTCTGCCTGGGGCTCTCGTCCCTCACCCCTCCCACCATGTTTTTTTACAACCAAATTTTATTGATTTTCAATGAAATTAGTCACAGTCCTATGTCCTATGTACTTCCAGTGTATTACACAGGACCTGCCATTAGCAATCTCAGTACATTTATTAACATGAGCCCCAACAAAACTATCCCCCCTCCCCCCTTGAGTTGCGCCTATGTGTGCCCAGCCTGACCTCTGAGTATTCGTGGGTTCTTAGTTGTCAGTAGTTGTCTTAGTCTCTTAGTACCCTTATCAGCCTTGTTCTTGGTGCTCTCGTCCATTCTGTTCCTCCTCAGGGTTTCCCGGTGGTGGGGAGCCCACCTTATCATTGTCTTGCCCATCCTCTGCCAGTGCACTGACTAGATTCTCCCAAGCTCTGGCCCTGTCTATCTTCCCTACCACTCGATTCACCTCCCTAAGTAGCAGTCTGCCTTTTGCCCCCGCCCATTTCTCCAACTCTCTTTTCCAGGAAGGAATTCTAGGCCCCCCCGGTGTCTTCCAGTTTCTGGCTATCTCTCTCTTGGCCAAAACATAGGCCAGGTTCTGAAATCTCCAAGTCGTTTTGTTTTTGGCCGTGTGCGGGAACCATCCTAATAGGAAATGTTCTGGGGTGTGCAGGAGTTCCTTATCTATGAGGTCTCATATCACTTGTCTAATCTCTTCCCAGAAGGTCTGCAACGTGGGGCAGCTCCAGAACATGTGAATGATATGCGCCTCTCTCTTGCCTCACCTTGGACATGCTGCGGCGTCTATGCCCAAGTATCGTCTAATGCGGGAAGGTGCCAGATACGCCCTATGCAGTGTGTAAAAATTGATCAGTTTGAATCGCGTGTTTCTGGACACTTTCGGGGTTCGCTCCAGAATCTTGTCCCATTCTACCTCTGGGATCTGTTTGCCCAAATCGTCCTCCCATTGTAATTGCAAGCACTCTAGGGGCTTCTGCATATCTTGCCTCATTGCCTTATAAAGGCAGGAGACTGTCTTGATTCTCCCTGCTGAGAGTGCTACATACCAACATCCCGCCAGGGCTCGCGGTTCCGTACCTCCTCCACCCCAGTGTTGCCTAATCCTTCTGGTGAGGGCTCCATGCCTAAGGAAGTGGCCTACCGGGAGATCATATGCAGCCTGAAGTTCTTCAAATGGGAGAAGCTCAGAATCCTGAAAGAGATGCCCCATCTTTGTCAGTCCTGCTGTTTCCCAATCTTCCAACACCGCCCAATGAGCTCCCTGCGGCAACCATCTCAGCATTATGATCGGTATGTCTGGGGAGTAGGGGATCTTGACCCCAACCCGTTTCAGGTATCTAGCCCAACAACGTACCACCACTTTGGTCTCCATAGTATCGTCCGACGTGTTCCATTGGGCCCTTAGGAAAATCTCCACTAGGTTTGCAGCGTTCGGTGCGGTAGGGTATTGTTCCCGTTCAGGGTTGCGACTTGCCGCCAACTATTGGATCATCCAGTACAACTGGGCGGCAATGTAATACCCCTCAAAATCCGGGGCCGCCAGTCCCCCTTCTGTTGTCGGGCGCTGCAATGAAGTCAGCGCTACTTTTCTGCACCCTGATCCCCAGATAAACGACGTGACGAGTGAGTCAAGATCCTTGAACATTGCTCTCGGGATCCACACCGTCAGGGTCCCAAAGTAGTACAAAAGGCGCAGGAGCGCCAGCATCTTCAGGACTGCCACCCGCCCCGCCACTGAGAGCGGCAGTGTGCTCCAGAATTCCATTGCCGACTTCACTGATCTGATTGCTCTGCACACATTTCCCTCTAATAGCTCCGGCTGTTCATGATATATTTTAACTCCCAAATATTGCAGGCAGCTGAGTTCCCATTTCAGTTGACCAGGATCAGGTAGCGGGCGTGCATTAGGCATCATGGGTTACAGGCTATACTTCCTCCAATCAACCTTAAGGCCAGAGATGGCACCGAACTGGGCTAGCATTCTCTGCGCTCCTCTCAACTCACCCTCCCTATCACTGAGGAACAGTAGGAGGTCATCTACGTATAACGCAATAGAGTGCTGTACTCCCCCCACTCTTAAGCCATCGTAGTCTTGTCCGCTTCGCGCCCTGCATGCCAACGGCTCCATGGCCAGCGCAAACAGGAGCGGGGAGAGGGGGCACCCCTGTCTCGTACCCCTCTCCACCCTCTGCCTGGGAGAAATGGTTCATCCAGTGCGCACACGGGCCGGGGGCGACGTATACAGTAATCGTACCCATGCTATGAACCCTCCTCCCAGTCCCATCTTAGACAAGACTTCATAGAGGTAAGGCCACCCCAGGCTATCAAAGGCCTTTTCAATGTCCACCGCGAACACCGCCGTCTCGTGCTTATTATACCCAGTGGAGTCCATAACGGCCAAAAGTCGCCTAATATTTATGGCCGTGTTCCGCCCAGGAATAAACCCCGCTTGGTCCACGTGGACTAGGTCGGGCATATGCGGGAGAAGGCACGTCGCTAGAATTTTGCTCAGAATTTTGTAATCCATATTTAACATGGACAAGGGCCTATAACCTGTGTAGTCATGCGGTTTTTTCCCAGGTTTAGGCACCGGGACGATAAGTGCCTCTCTAGTACTTTCCGGCAGTATTCCAGTTCCTAGAGCCTCCTGATACATGGTAGTCAATCTGGGGGTCAGCTCTGCCGCGTACGTTGCGTAAAACTCAGCCGGCAGGCCATCAGTGCCTGGGGTTTTGTTCCTTGCCATGCCTTTAATGGCAACTCGTACCTCCTGCTGCGTTATGTCTGCTCCAAGCTCTTCCGCCTCCTCAGGAGTCAATCGCGTGATCCGCAGGACCGCAAGATATCCCCTACGTCTGCATGATCGCCCTCCCTCGACCTTCTGTACAACTGTGCATAATAGTTGGCAAAGACTTCATTGATCTTCGCCTGCGTGAAGTGCCGATTTCCCATCTCGTCCTCTATTTCCACCAGTGGGTGGCTCCTACTCACCGGGTTTGCTAGCCATGCTAGGAGCATCCCTGACTTGTCTCGGTCAGCGTGGGTGCGCTCTAAGTACTTCTTGTAGTTGAAGCATCTAAGCCTCTCTATTTGCCTCGCCACTTCCTTCTTGGCCTCTACTAATGTCTGCTGGAGCTCTGGGAGTCCGGGTCTCCTGCGTTCCAGCTCTCGGAGGGTCGTCTACGCCCCTTCCACTTCTCCTAATATGACTCGTTGAACCCCCGTAGCGCGCGTTATGAATTGGCCCCACAAGACCACCTTGAAGGCATCCCATTCAGCATTTGGCGAGGAGGCTGTCCCCGCGTTAGCCTCGAAACATTGCTCTATTTCCCCCCTGATCTCTTCCTGAAAAACCTGGTCTTCAAGAGTATCCGGGCGAAGCCTCCACATAGGTATCGCCGATATGGGATGCATCCATCCCAGGGAGAGGCCCAATGGGTTATGATCCGATATGATCCGATATTGTGCGCGCTAAGTATTCTGCTGCAGTGACATGGCACTGCATGTCTGCGGAGCATAGGAAGGCATCTAGCTGTGCGTAGACCTCATGGACCACCAAGAAGTAGGAGTAGTCTCTGTCTTGGGGATGCAGGGTTCGCCAAGCATCTACCATCCCCGTCTCCAGGCCGTAAACGCCTGAGAGGCGCGCGCTGCTTGCGAATTGCGCAATGGCGGGTGCGATCTATCTAGGAGCGTTTCGTCCATGCTGTTAAAGTCGCCCCTCACTAGGGTGGTGCCCATCAGGTACTGCGCCAGGCAATGGCTCAATCTCGCAAAAAAGGCTGGCTGCTCTATATTAGGGGCGTAGACGCTAATCATACTGATGTATCGCCCTTCTAAGCGTCCCTTTATAGCCACATATCGCCCCTCCGGGTCCACCAGAGAATCCGTCAGTTGAAACGGGACCCCCGCTTGGATCCATATTAGGGCCCCTCGCGCATATGCTGAATAGGTAGTATAGAAAAGTTGGCCCCTCCATCGCCTGTGTAAAGCTTGTCCCTCTTTCTGAGTGAGGTGCGTCTCCTGCAGTAAGGCTATTTGGGCTCCCCTCCTTCGTATGTGCGAGAGAACTTTATGGCGTTTCGTCATTGTGTGCATGCCCTGGATGTTTCATGTTAGGCATTTATACTTTTGTTTGTCAGCCATTAGGAGGTATCATTGTTCCCGACCAATTTCCTCCTTTGTGTGCTGTCCCCTGGCCGTTCTTCCCACTCGATCCCTCATGTTTCCTGATATACTGCAACTCAAGGTATCCCCTTCCCATTAACTTTAAACATTGCCCCCAACCCCACTCCCCAGGATAGGAAGTATAAAACCCCCCATCCAAACTAAGGTCAAAAGTCTGCAAGTGACTACTTACAGGTCGATCAGTCAATTGCGAGGGGGAGGCTGTCCGTCTGCTGCTCTCCCAGTCTCTGCCGCTGCCTCTCAGGACCATTGTCCCATAAAGACCCCCCCGCAGCGCCCTCCCCCAGGAGTACCTGTACCTCATTGCTGAGTCTTACATGTCCAGTTCAACTCCGACCTGTTCTAGGGAAGTTCTCACTCCCTTCATCTAGGTGATATCGTCCGCCGTCTGCGGGGTTATGTCTGGAAGCACCACACTCGAAGTTTCAGATTCACTAGATCCGTGTTCAAAGCCAGTGTCCGCTGTCACCTCACTTCCTTCAGGGGGTACAAGGTTCCTCTCTTTGCCGCTGATCAGCGCCACCACCTGCATTGCGTTCTGGCGCTCGATCTGTACCTCTTCCTGTGCCGGGGCCAGGTTTTCCCTTATGATTCGACGATCTCTGGATCGGTTCTACCTCCGTCTTCTCCTCTCCGGCTCCTTTGGTGGCACCCATCCCTCATGCTTCTCCAACCAGTCGGCCGCCTCCTGTGATGTCCTGAAGAATTCCATGCCCGTCTTAGTAGTGACTCGCAGCGTGGCCGGGTACTGTGTCGCATACTTGTAATTAAGCTGCCGTAGTTGTTGCTTTGCTTCTCTGTAGGACCCCCTTTGTCGTTGGACCTCTTTAGAGAAGTCTGGGAAGATTCGCACCACAGAGTTGTCCACCTCTATTTCTCCTCTGAGGCGCGCCTGGGTAAGTATGTGGGCCCTGTCTTTAAAATGGAGAAGCTTCGCTATCACCACCCGCGGCGGTGCTCCAGGTACAGGGGGCTTCGCCGGGACTCGGTGTGCTTTCTCTAGAGCTAAGAAATTGGACAGACCATCTGGTGCTGCTTCCTCTCTTATCCAGTTTTCCAGGTAAGTTAGCATGTTGCGGCCTTCTATTTTCTCCGTTAGGCCTATGATTCTTATGTTGCTCCTGCGTGATATGTTTTCTGCATCTTCCGCTCGGAACTCCAATGTCTGTACTTTCGACTCTAGCTCCGCTATGCGCTGCTTCATGTTTACCATGTCCGGTAGCGCCTCAGAGATTTGGCCCTCTGTGGACCTAACACGGTCTGCTAACTTTTTATGGTCTTCCCTGAGTAGGCCCAGGTCTAGGCCGAGCGAATCAATTTTAGTTTCCAGGCGCTCGCTGGATGAGGTGATGGCCTGTAGGATGTCCTGCAACGTGGGGTCTCTGGGGCTGCCTACCTGCGAGCGGGCCCTCTTCCCCTCCTCCATTGGTTTGTCCGCTGTGGCCTCCTCCCTATCCTTCTTCTTGAGGACCTTCCCCATGATGTCTCTGCAAACTACGGCTCCTTTGGCGCTACTTGGGTTCCCAGGCAATCTCTGGTGCACTCCGCTGTCCGTGGCTCCCGGAGTCCTGGTAGGCGCTCTGTGAGTTTGCGCGCCCTCTCCTCTACACCCAGGCTCGTTGCTTCTACTGTGGGCTTGGTGTCCCTCGCCGCCCGTTCATCCCATCAGGAGTGTTCCATGCTTATGACGCAGTCTTGTGGTCCCTCTGTCTGGGCAAGCAGGAGGACACTGTCGCCAACCCAGGCTGACTAGGGGGGGGGAAAGACCCCTCAGCTCAGGCTCTGTCACCTGCTCAGTGACCAACTGCCAGTTCTCAGAGCTTGTTTAGTTGTACCTCTCAGGGAAGGTGCCTACAGGCAGTCCAGTCCAGGCCCAATCAGTCCCAGCAGCCCAACACTCATTTCTGCTGCCCCAGCCTCCAGCAGGGGCCTCTGTCCACGCCCTCCCAGCCATCTCTAAGGCTCCTCTCACCTTCTCTCAGGACGGCCTCCCCCGGGATCTCCCTGCACAGGGCAAGTCTCAAATTGGAGCGGGGGGAGATATACACCCGCGTTCGCCGTCCTCTTCCGCCCAGGCAGGGCAGTCAACCTCCTGCTGCCTCCACGCCCGCTCCTCTCTGTCAGGCGCCGCAGTCGTGACTCACCCCTACGGGGGTGGCTCTTCCTCCTCCGTTCAGGTCAGGTTGCACTAGCGGGCAGAAGAGGGGCCCCCGCAGGCATGGGCACCGCAGCTCCTATATAGTTGTGAGCCCGCTCCTCCTCACTGCATCAGCTTTTCCCCCACCAGCGCCGCCATCTTAGTGTACCTCTTGGCCGCGCTCGGCTCCTGCCTCCCTGCCGGGGCCACCTCGGGGAGAGATCCTCCGAGATTCAGGCCCACACTCACTAGCAGGCGGAACAGGGGTGCCCCCGCTGACACAGACGCCACAGTTCCAGTGACGCTGCCAGCCCGCTACTTCTTCTCTCGTCAGTCTCTCCCCTCGGGCACCGCCATCTTGTCTCTCTGCACCGGCCCAGACAGCGCAGCCGAAACCACCTTTTTCGTTCGCCTTCAGGAGGTTTTCAGTCCCCGATGTACAACACTCCTCCTTCCCTGCTGCGGGGGTGCGCCGCAGGGGAGTCCAAACTCGCACAGGGCGTCAGGATGTTGGTAAAAGGCGGCTGGCTGACCAGGAGCTCCTGAGCTTGCTGCTCACTCCATCGGCGCCAAGCCACGCCCCCCACCCCTCCCACCATGTTACTTGGTTCAGTAAGGAGTCGTTTCGGGAGTCCCAGCATCTCCACAGCGTAAAAGGAATGCAAAACATCCCCTGGAGCATCAGCTGACATCAGGGCCGCATTCCTCCTCCCAGGGGTCAAACGAGTCTGGAAACTCCAGGCTCCACCAGAGGTAATTGAAGGCCATAACAGCTGTGGGCTGCGCTTAATCACACGGAAGCGCCCTCCCTCACTTGAGTCTTTTGTAATTACATTTATGTAGTGCTTCTTACCTGTGACGAGGCGTTGAGGAGTTATAGGAAAGAGGCAGTGTCAATAACTGAATGCTCTTCTTCACGAGCATTCGTTGACAGGATCACAGCACTGAACTTCTCTCTACTGTAATTCTAATAAAGAAAAAAAAAAGGACAAATCCATGTTTTTAAAGCTCAGTACAAATTGTGCATGGCTGAAGTTACCACCTCGGACTGTGTTGTAAAGCGACCATGTTCAAATCCTGCGCCTTTTAGTTGACGACCTACTGCCCTGTGGGAGTTGAATAACCCGCGCACTCCGCCCCACTCCCCCATATATGCAACATTCCCCCTACTGTATTCCTCCTCCTGAAAAAAGCCAACGTACACGCTTGTCTTGTGGTGGTCATTTGTTGGCCGCAGTTTATTAGGAATACAAGGAAACATGTATATACTTTGCATATTTTGCATATTATGTTATAACAACTTCCTTGGTATTGTCTCTTGGCCCTTCTGGGTCGTTTTCTTGGTTTTGTTTTTTTGCGCGGGGAGGGAGTAGCTTCTGTCCCGGAGTTAGGCCACAACTCGCTACCTTGTCCGACTCTTGTTGTGCCCTGCCGTCCGGCGGGGGCTGGGCTGCGAGCGCCGTCTCCATTTGCTACCCCCCCCTCTTTGGTAGGCCAACTCACCCAGCCGTGAGGCATCCCAAAGTGAGTGGTCCTACACGCCGCCCTTAGGCCGACTCACCCAGCCGTGAGGCATCCCAAGGAGAGTGGACCTATTCTGGCACACCGCCCTCCGGTGTGCCTCCGTACCAACCGTTATCAGCGTAGTTCTTCGCCCTGCGACATTGCTGTTCCTTAGGTGTGGGTGGGTGGGACAAAAAAGGTTCCGACGCCGATGCTGCTCCCCCGCTCCGTGAAGATAGGAGCTTACCTGGGGGAGCAGCGCTTATATGCCCCCCCACTTGCTTTCCCGCCCCGGTAGGCGTCTTCCCCCATTGGGGGGTTCATATCCCGCCTGGGCCCCCATTGGCCGAGGGGGCCGGCGCCTCTTTGGCGGCCGCCGCGGGGGGGGGGACCGGGTGTTTTTCCCCCCCTTTCTGCCGTTTGGCCGTTTTGTGTGCCAAAACCAGCCCCCAACTCGTTCTGTCCGGGGGCACGGCGCTAGTTATGGCGCCGGCTCTCTAGCCCCCTTTGGGGGCAGCCTCTGCAAGTCTGTGTGCTTCCATTGAAGCAATTGGATTGAGGTGCCTAATTTCAGTAAATTGTAACACAAAATGCCACAAGCAACAGGTTCACAATTTCTGTTGTGTGCCTAATTTTAACTCCGTGAAGGGGAATCCACCTGTAAATCCTAGTTCCAGGATCAACAAACCCACTATTAAGTCACGTTTCAAATTACAAAGTTTAGTGAGGTCTGGCACACTGTGTGCGGGAGGGGTAGCCGGGATATGCTTGGATGCTGATGATGGACATGATGTAGCTGACTACAGACATGAGGTAAGCAGTCTTTCTTCTGAACTTATATTTTTGCGGCTTGGACTCTGACAAGGCGGGAGGGGGATAATTAAGTAGAGTTAAAGAAGGGACCTGTAGAAATCACGATGGTTGATTTTCTCATTGCCAGTACTTTACTTCTTGGCAGGTTATTCATTCTTTAGTAATTCCAGTCTAGAACAAGTATTTGCAATGCAATAGGTCTCGCATTTGCAAAACTTTGAACTGTTGGCATTGTAAATGACAATGCCTTTTTGTTTATGTGTTTTGAAAACCTCAAACGATGCTAAATACACACTTTCTACTTGTAGTCCTTACTTAGGAGAAGCAAGACAGGCAGTAAAAGAGCCGCAGTTACTGCCAGCCTTGCTTCAAGTAAGCAACGACTATAAGTACAAAGTGCATGTTTACGCACCGCTTGCAGGTTTTCAAAACACATAAATAAAAGGCATTATCAAAAACAATGCCAATAGCTCAAACTCGTGCAAAAGCGAGACCTATTGCATTGCAAATGCTTGTTATTTCTGTTTGCAGTTGTATTAGTCTTGCTTACTCCGAACATCTAGCATGTGTGTGAGCAGCATTTTAGCATTTCATTGTGTGATGTCCCTTGGAAAGGACAAAGGAAAGCTTTAAAATATGCTCTGCTTCAAAATGTTTCCATTGCATTGGTTTTCTGTTTGGTGCAGTGAAGTCGTGAATGAATGAATAAAGTATAATAGTACTTGTTCAGGCTTTGATTGTTGCTACATGTGCACTACAGCCCACAAAGTCACTTCACTGCATAACTTCATACTTTCTATTCCACGTGTAAAATATAATCCATGAATTTACTCCATGAGTATAAGATCCCTTAGATAAATTAAACGCTAAGTGAATGCTGCATGAACAGGAAAGACCATCATTATTTCTTCCTTGATGTGAGTGACAGCATACTAAGGATTGCATGACCAGCTAAGATTTTGTGTATTATAACCAGAAATTCACTGCTTTAGTAGCATATGTCTTCATCCTTGCACTAGGTGAGTTATAGCCTATCCAATTACTTGTTAGGCAGCATTGACCTCCGTTTACTACAACAGTGTTATGTATGAATGATGCGGCAGAGATGAGTTGAAGCAGGATGCTTTATTTAAGTTACTGCATTGAAGACCAAGACGTCTTTACAGCTGATGCCAGGCTCCTCAACTGACCATCGATGACACCAACATTCCAAGCGTCATCGATGATCTAACAAACACGAGGACATGAGTGCATGCACATAAGAAAAACAAATAAACAATTATTAAAAGAAACACAACACACCTTCCCCCCTTATAGCATAGCAACAAAAAAAAACTATGAAAACTAATGCATAGTAATGTAATCCTTGAGATAACCAGGAGGTTTCAACATACTCCCAAATTTGTTAAAAGAAGCCTTCACACTTACAGGTGCAGGAACCAAAGAAGATTCAGACACTTCACTTGAAATAGCATCAGAAGGTATGTCTTCCGCAGACACACAACTCAAATCTCTCTGAGAATCCAACCAATGAAAGCTTCTATCTCTTTGAACATCTACCCAATTCTCAAGTTCAGCATTAAATTTAACCAGTCTGCTGAGATGCCAAACTCTTTCATCAGACAACCTGACTGAATTGGTAAAAGTTTCAACTACTGCAAGAGGCTTTGAGAATCTACTTTCACCATTCCTTACTCTGAAAGGCAATTTGACTCGTACCAAATCTCCTTTTT
Organism: Calotriton arnoldi; assembly: GCA_963921515.1. NCBI lineage: Eukaryota > Metazoa > Chordata > Amphibia > Caudata > Salamandridae > Calotriton > Calotriton arnoldi. Next base: position 231,485 of record CAWUFW010017298.1, read on the forward strand.
TAAGAAACACCTTCTTAGCCTTATGTTTTAAATCAGAATAATTCTTATACTTCCCTTGATGCAACTTGATGTTGTATTTTACTTGATCAGGAGACCATTCAGATAACCTTGAATGTTTCAACCAACATTGGTTATCTTTTGTAAAAGGTACACGGCCTCTCATAATGGTGAAAGGACTGAAACCAGTGACCGTGGGGGTAATGCGATACATCCATATCATATTCTTAACACCAATAAACCAATCATGCCCCTTGAGATTGGCCAGTTGAATGACATCCTTACTCACCCGGTTAAATCTCTCAACTTCGCCATTCCCACTGGGATGATAAATGGAGGTGACTTTGTGTTGTATGCCATTACGTTTAAAGAAATTTTCTAGAAGTAAACTCTTAAACTGTACACCATTGTAAGTGATGACAACCTTGGGAAGTCCTTCTCTTTGAAATAAGTCATCTAAAAATTCTAGTATACTGTGAGAGTCAGCATGTTGAACTATTCTCTTCTCCGGCCACTTAGAAAAATAATCAACAGCAACCAGGATGTACCAACTACACTCATTTCTGACAATGGGGCCAGTGATATCCAATCCCAAAGTTTCCCAAGCCATTTCTGGACATGGAACAGGACACAAAGGCGGAGAGACTAACTTTTGAGACTTGTCAGAGTTCAAGCATAAGGAACATTCTCTCATCACTCTTTCCACTTCTGTGTCTACTCCCGGCCACCAATACAATTCCTTCACAAGTTTTTTTGTTTTGACAATACCTAGATGTCCTTCATAACACAATTGAATAACCTTTACTCTAAGTACCTTCGGTGGAATTATCCTTCCTCCACGTAAAAGATTGTCATCAACCAAGGACAACTCATCACGTACTTCCCAAAATTGTTTCAACTCATTACACAAGAGTTTTCTGTCAGGCCAACCCTGAGTAACACAAAACTTAACTCTGCTTAAAATGTCATCTTTGGCTACAGAATCATTCCACTCTAAAAAGTTTAAAGCAGGATTTTCATAACCCATCTCCATCCATGCTACTTGAAAATCATTCCACTCATCCATGTAAGACTCTAAAGGCAAAGGTAATCTGCTAAGACAGTCAGCCACTTGGTTCTTAACTCCAGGAATGTAACATAAAGTATATCTATAATCAAGAAGGCGAACAGACATTCTTGTGATTCTTGGAGTCGCTTTAAGTAACCCGTCAGGGGAAAGAACCTTGATTAAGGGCTTGTGGTCACACCTAATTTCAACATGGAAACCCCAAATAAAATTCCTGAAATGTTCAAGACCCCAAACCACAGCTAAGGTCTCTCTTTCGATGACAGAATATCTCTCCTCAGCCGAAGAGAGTGCTCTTGAAGTGTAAGCAACAGCCTTTTCCTTACCATTAACCTCCCTTTGTGACAATACAGCACCAAGGCCCTTATTACTGGCATCGGTAGTAATGATGCAAGGTAAAGAGGGATCAAAGCCAGATAGTGCTTTAGCCCTACACAGTTCTTCCTTTCATTTGGTTAAAATCATTCTGTAAACAATCAGACCACACGAAAGGAGATCTGTTCTTAAGTAATTGACGCATGTTGTATGTTTTTTCTGAAACATTATTGATAAATTTGCAGTAAACTCAATAAGACCTAAAAACGATCTCAATTCGTCTTTGTTGGAAGGAGAAGGAGCAAACTTGATAGCATTCATCAAATTCATTTTTGGTTTGATACCATTAGCAGAAATTTCATGCCCTAAATAGTCTAGTGATTGAACCCCAAATTTGCATTTGGATAACTCTGCAGTTAACCCTCTTTCACGTAGTATCTTGAAAACTGAACGAACTCTATCATCATGTACACATTTTGTCTCACCCATGATAAGTGTATCATCTTGGAAAAAGACGACTCCCGGCATGTCTTTAAATAATTTGAACATGAGTTTTTGAAATACAACAGCGTCTGACGCAAGTCCAAACGGCATGCGAAGAAAACGATAACAACCTTGAGGAGTCATGAAAGTAGTCAGATTCTTACTATCCTCATGTAGCAGCACTTGATGGTAAGCTGAGGTTAAATCTACCACCGAAAACCATTTCATACCTTTGGTCAGGTATAATAACTCATTAATTTTGGGTAAGGGAAATCTCTCAACAACAATATTTTCATTGAGAGACCTCAAATCAATGCAAAGGCAAATTTTTCCAGTGGCCTTGCGCACTTCAACCAAAGGTGCGACCCAATCAGAAGCCTCAACCTCCTCTATAATGCCCTCATCTAATAACTGTTTTAATTCCTTATTGACTTCCTCCCTGACACCCCAAGGAATATGTCTGGATTTATGAACAATAGGTTTGGCATTATCCTTAAGGACAATTTTATGGACATAACCATTCAATTTGCCAACTTTTTTTGAAAAAACTTCAGGAAATTCTTCATTGAATTTTTTATGATAATCTTCAGTTTGATCTAACACCATGACTTGTTCAACCCCATTGGGATTCAAGATGATATTCAAGTTCCTCTGATCAATCCACCCTAAAACTGAGGGACCATTATGAGCAACATATAACTTCCCAAAGGATGATCTCCCTTTAAACTCAAATTTGAGTTCTCTGTAACCAATTAAGGAAATTTTTTTCTCCCGTAAAACTTTCTGGAGTTACATCAGGAGGAGATAATGATGGTCCAAGAGCATTTGCAAATTTACTATCCCATTGATCTTTATCAATGATCGTGTGGGGATCCTGAATCTGCCACAATGAGTATATCTATACCACCCAGACTTATGCAACATACAGGTTTCGACTTACTCTGTAAGCTTAAATGGTTGAGAGACTTTGAGACACCTAAAACACAAACAACCTTTTTAACAGAATCTTCACCATGTGATGAATCAGAACAAGAATCATCATTGTCATCAGTAACAAGTGCAATTTTCTTCTTTTTACTCTTATTACGTCTACAAGCTTTAGTAAAGTGACCAACTAAACCACAAGCAAAACACTTTTGTTTTTTTGCTGGACACTTTTTAAAATTTGCCAAGTGATTTTTACTACCACATCTGTAACACTTTAGTTCTTTAGTAAAATTATCCTTACTGTTGACCGTTGGTGGATTGACAAACTTATTTTTACTCTTGCTGCTGACTTTACTGACAATAGGTTTGTCAATCTCTTTTGGCGTTACAGAAATGGCTTTGGCACATTTATTTGTAACTTCAGCTTTCTTAACAAGAGCAACAACATCAGATAATGGTGCTTCACCATATATCCATAAGCGTTCTTGACGTGTTCATTGTTGACATACATAATGATTTGGCCGCAAATTAGTTCTTCTTCTAAAACGCCAAATCTGCAAGTCAAAGCAAGTTTTTTAAGATCTGACAAAAATTCTTCAATAGTTTCTTGTTTATCTTGCTTCCTACCAAAGAATTTATGGCGATCAATGGCTATGCAAACAGAAGTAGAATAATGCACATCTAAATCTTCTAAAACATGAAGAAAAACATTAGTGTCATCAACAGCACGTATTTTCTTGTTCATTGAATTATATACTTTTAAGCCTTGAGGACCAAGAGAATGAAGTAAAATCTTTTTCTTCTTGACTTGAGATATTTCGTCTTCACCATCTTCCAATGTATCAATGTAATTTAAAAAGTACTCTCTCCATTCTAACCATTTAATAGGGGGTTCACCTTTTGTTGTTAAAAATGGTTGAGGTGGAGTCAAGGAAAATGTTTGTGCAGCACACATGGTGGAAATGAAGCGTAATAGAATAAAAAAAACCTATAGGTGTGCTATTATCGTGAAAAAACAGGTAAATAGATGGTGTGCCTGTCACCGTGAATGACAAGCAAGAAGGCGTACAGTAGGTTGAAAATTCTTAGAAGATGTGCTTATCACGGAGGCTGACAGGCAAAAGTACGTAACAAGAAGAGAGAAAAAAATTGTATTGCAGCAAACACAGCGTGTAGTAACTAACTAACAGTGTGTATCCTTTTGCTGTATGAGCAAAGAATCCCCAGAAAATGAAGGAAATACCTTATAAACGATGTCATTGAAATTAGAAATGATCCATAAGATTCGGTGGTTCAAATGCTGTGGTGTGCCTATCACCGAAGGCAATGGGCAATTGATCATAAAGAAAATTCCCGACGACGAAGGTAATATCCAAAATGGCCACTGCGTGGGCTGCGTGATGACATGGTCTCTCGAAGAATGCCCAAAGTAAAATGGCTGAAGACTTGGTGCGTCAGACGTCGTCTCGAATAAGCGTAGCTGGAGGAGTGGAACGTCAGGCGTCGTCTAAAGTTAACGCAGGAATGCAGACTGTGACGTAGAGTAGAAATGACACATACGAAATGCAGTTGGTCACGCACGAGACAACATCAATGGAATGCTGACCATGTTTAAACAGCAACACTGCGGCAGTTTCTAATCTGGCATTTGGAAGGTAAGTAAATATAAAAATTCTGGCATTCAACTTGAAAACCTCCCAGCCATGTAATAGTCTGGTAACGTGTTGGTCTCCGGAGACGAATAAGCAAAGAAACAGTATTCACAATATGCCGGTAAAATCGAAGAGTCCAAGGTGACTTGAAATCCAAGTACAAAGTCTTGTAAAATCTTGAGAGTTGAACACGAAGGAACTCCTAGTTGTCGCCAAAATTGTTATGTATGAATGATGCGGCAGAGATGAGTTGAAGCAGGATGCTTTATTTAAGTTACTGCATTGAAGACCAACATGTCTTTACAGCTGATGCCAGGCTCCTCAACTGACCATCGATGACACCAATATTCCAGGCGTCATCGATGATCTAACAAACACGAGGACATGGGACATGAGCGCATGCACATAAGAAAAACAAATAAACAATTATTAAGAGAAACACAACAAACAGGTGAATTATAACCTAAGCAAATGATTGCATGGCTAGCAGAAACCTTAGGTATTGCAGAAGGTGGATTATATGCAATTACATCACAGACAGGCTGGACCTTAGCTATTACCTAATGTATATCATAAATCTGACATCTCTACACTAGCAAAAGTGCAGCATCTTGATTAGCTCCTGGCCAGTCAATATCTATTCTGAGACAGACTTTGATAAACTATAAACCGACATAACACTGTACCTTCTATCTTTAACAGCTGCCAATGAAGATCACAGAGTTCTAATAAAGAATGCCCACTTATCTCACATAATGTGCCTGCACCATGCAACCTGCTGCTACAGAAGACAGCTTTATAATCATTTGCTGTTCTGTACAGAAGGCTAAATATGTACATGAAAATGTTTCTTATCTCTGCTGCTACAAGTTCCTGATGTAAATGAGTCCCCAGAGCATTCATTTTCTTGTGTTGGCATTTTACATTCACAATGTTCCCAATCTGTGAAAATTGAGTTGTCTGGGGCAGTTGTTACTGTGTTTTAAAATAGTTTCCTCATTGTTTTGTCTCTTTTGCAATTTTAATTATTTAAAAATATGTTTTGATTGGCGGAGCTAGCCACACCTGAAGATGGCCGCTTTCTGAGTGAGCTCCTTCGGCCGCTGCACTATCCTGCATTTATCCTGCACCCAAAAGCCTGCAAATGATCTAAACCCATGAAATAATTGTATCGGAAGATTGTGGCTTCCCGCAGAACCCTTTTACGCTGCTTGAAACGGCCCAGAACTGTCGAAGATAAAACACGGCCGAGCTGAGGTGGTGAGGCCTACAGTGCACGAACGGAAACCGAGGCAGCGGGCTCGTGCGGTGGCTGGCCGAGACGTAGTGCGCGCACAGCCGTGCGGGCAGTCCCGCTGCGCGGAGGCGGCGGATTCACCGTTCGGTGGAGGATAGGTGATGACCGGTGGGCTTCCGCCCTCTGTGAGAAGTGGGAAATCAGAGACATCGTCCTGTGGGCAATCAGCGCAGAACAACTAAACCCGGCGCCCCTGCCTTACAAATGGTGAGAGCGACACTGCACGGGAGCCTACGGCTGCATAGCAAGCAGGGAGCCTAGAATGCCACGTACAGCCAGAAGGCAGAAGTAAACACATAAGACTGCAAAAAAACTGCTTACATTGGTGACACTGTACTCATGCCCAGAAGCAAGAGCACACAATAATGGTGTAGACGTGTCTCACAGCACATAAAAGGGGAGAGTTGGAACGGCCCGCAGGCCCCACCAGGGACAGGGGTAGTGCGTAACTGCGCGTTGCCGGGGCGGATCTGCAATCGAGACAGCCAAATCTCAGCATACGCTGTATCTGACCCAAATGTGTGCTGCGTCATGGCAGGCGTAATGGTCCTGCATACGATTAGCGCCGCAGAACAAACGCAGAGACAGTAATTGGGCTGCAATATCACTGCTACGAGACCTACTTACAGTGGTGAGAGCCCGGATGTTACACTAACAGGTGCAAACCTCTGTAGAAATTCCACAGGACACTCCCGATAGTGCCAACTCGCCGCGCAACGCCGTCACTGTGGAGCTCATGGTGTCTACATGTTGAGGGAAGTGGGCCCAACCTCACGCCCATACGTTCAGTTTGTACGCGATGAATGAAAACTGCGGCCTGCGCTGGACCTCTGTTGAACGTGAGCTGAATCCAGAGACCGGACAATATTAACACTAGCCACAGTGTCATAGAACTGTTAAACTCGACTGTCCCTCTCCAAAAATAGCTCAGCGCATTGCACATTACACGCGCAGGACCAGGGGGAACGACCCCCCCCGCACAGCACAGGCATGGGGAAAACGGATAGAACGCAGTCAAAACTGCAATTCAAGCAGCCTAAAAAGATAACTGAGAACAATCCGGATGACCAACAAGCAGCACAGACGGCTGTGACGACTGCTGGTGCTGACACTCTGGGAGATGTGCAGTCTATGTTTTCCACAATACAAGCCACCCTGTCCAATATAGACGGCAAGATAGATACTCTTGCCTATCGTGTGGACCGTATGTCCGAGAGGCTGGACAGACATACCGAACGCATAGACATGGCGGAACGTCGCATCTCAGAAGCAGAAGATGTTCAACAGCAAATGGACACAAAGCAAGGGAAGATGGACAAGACCTTGGCACCACTAGTGGCGAAATGTGAAGATTGTGAAGCGCGATCGCGCCGCAACAATCTGCGATTCATGGGAATAGCGGAGACAACAAATCCCGGTCCAATGGAACAATATATTGAACGCCTGCTAATGACACTGCTGGGCAGGGAAACTTTTTCAGACATATTCATCATAGAGAGGGCGCACAGGTCTCTGGCCCCGCCGCCACCACCGGGCGCCAGACCGCAACCGATCATAGCCAAACTGTTAAATTATAGAGACCGTGATGCGGTGCTCCGCAAGGCCCGAGAACTGGGTAGCTTACAGCATGAAGGAATGGAAATCTCTATTTACCCAGATTTCACGCAGCAAGTCCAAGAAGCGAGAAAGAAATTTCTACAAGTAAAAAAGAAGCTACGGGAGCAAAATATACCATATGAGATGATTTACCCGGCTAGACTGCGTGTAACAGACGGAGGGAAAACTACTGTGTACAACAAACCTAAGGATGTCCTTAAGTTTCTACAGCAGAAAGGATCCCAGAGTACTCGTCGAAAATCACCAAGGGGGAGCCAGGAAGAGCAGGCTGGCACCTCAGATGTCGAATAATACAACAGCCCTCTCCGAACTGTTAACCAGCATCTTCAAGCTCTAGAGTGACAGTACACGCCAATGTACCAAAGGACACAGATAAGTGCTGATTTGGGCTATCCGGGTTAAGCTAACATAGTACCGTTGGCGAGCTATATGCATAAATATGTTCTGTATGTCCTGTCGACAGTATGGGTATTGTTAAGTCTGGGCAGCTCTACTGTTCCGCTGTTGGATTGCAGGTTCAAGGGTGCATTAGAATTTATGTTTTAACAAAGCGACCACCGGTGTGATGCCTTCACCGGGGTACTCGACTGGCAGCTCCCGCCAACCTGTGTGCACCACACTGAGTTAACCTTTTGTTGCGGGACTGGGAGGGGGGCAGGTGGGAATGTTACAAGTTTAATGGGAATGTCTTCACTGAAATTGGGTTGGCGAAGTGGGTGGGGGGAGGGCCGGGAGGAAAATTGAGAAAACTGGTTGGCAGCAGACTGGCAATTACCATAAGTAATAGAAGGGACATCCGCACACGACATTGTCGAGTCCAGTCCAAACAAGTAACAAAGTATGGATAATAGATCACAGCATACAAGACCATTGACATTCATGACATGGAACGTACGCGGCCTGCAAAACCCGCAGAAAACCCGCAAAGCCCTGGCATACTTAGACCGCCACAAAGTAGGCATCGCCTGCCTTCAGGAAACACACCTTACCGACCTAACAGAAGGTAGAATAGGCGCAAGATGGGCATCATATCGCTTAGCGTCCTCATACTCTACATATGCCAGAGGAGTATTGCTCCTTATCAGGTGAGGCACTCCCTTCACATTACTTGGCTCCATTAAGGATGGCCAGGGCCGGTATGTTATAGTCCAAGGCAACTTTGGAGGCACAGCTCTGACTATAGTCACAACATACGGCCCAAATACGGATGACCCTTCCTTTTTTACACAAATATGGGCTAAGCTGCGTACTCTAATGCCCACGCCCGTCATATGGGGTGGAGATTTTAATACATGTCTAGATCCATCCATGGATAGGTCCATAGGTAATGAGAGGTATGGGAAGCAGGCCGCAAAGGCGCTCAGAGAAGGGATGGACGAATATGCAATGTTAGATATATGGCGCTTGCGACACCCATGTTACAAAGAGGGCACTTGTACATCTACAACCCATAATACATGGTCCAGAATTGATTTCTGGATAGCCACGAAAGATGTCTGCGCATGGACGACATCTATAGATCATATGCCTAAAACCCTGTCTGACCATGCACCTGTTCATCTCGTGCTCGCCATCCCCACACATACTCCGCGACAATTCACATGATGTCTACAACGAGGTGCGCTTCTAGACCAGGTATTTCGATCAGAATTGCACCAGGCCATTGTGGATTATTTCGAACACAATGTAGGATCCCCAAGTAGTGCCAAAATGTTATGGGAAGCCTTCAAGGTAACAATCCGGGGCCATTGTATCAGCAAACATGCAGGTATATTAAAAGACATACAACAGCAACTATCCATGGTTGAAAGGGAAGTTAAACAATTAGTAGAAGAATACACGATCACACAGGACCCCAAAATACTGGCAGAAATCAGGCTGAAGCTAGACATCTATCATGAATTTGCAGACGACAAGATAAAATACTTGTAACGCAGGTATACTGCGCGAAATTACGGGGAGGGGGGAAAACCGGGACGGGCGCTCTCAAACAGGATTCGCCCTGCACACACGGTGTCCTACATAACCCAAATCACAAACACGCAAGGCCAGCCCACATATGACACCCAGTCGATTCTGGATTGCTTTTCAGAGTATTATGCCCGCCTTTACTCCACACAGTCGACCGCATCCCCGATGGTGATCAACCAATATTTAGATGACATTGCCTTAGCGTGGCTGTCGGATGAACATTGTGAATATTTCTGCCACCACATCACTGAAGATGAGATCAAAGAGGCGATTAATTCCCTCCCAAATAACAAGGCTCCTGGTATGGATTGGCTCCCAGGGGAGTTTTATAAAGAATACAGAGACTTACTAATCCCACACATGGCTGAGATGTATGAGGAGGCCTATGAAGAAGGCCTGTTACCGGCATCTTTGCGGGAGGCGCTGTTGATTACTCTCCCCAAACCAGACAAAGATCCAGTGAAGTGCGAATCTTACTGCCCCTTGTCCTTAATAAATATAGATGCTAAAATATTAGCCAAAATTATTGCAACGAGGATTCAGCCTTTATTGCGTAATCTGGTTTTGCCAGATCAAGTAGGCTTTGTACCAACTAGATCCACAGCACAAAATCTGAGGACTATATTTGCGATGTTTCACCACTTGAATCCAGACTTGCCTGCAGCTGCGGCCCTTTTAGACGCAGCGAAAGCTTTTGATTCAGTGGAATGGCCATTTATGTTTACGGTACTGCGTAGTATGGGTTTCCCTGAACCGTTTTTGCGCTGGATAGCACTGCTCTACACGGAGCCGAGCGCACTTATAAGAGTTAATGGCAACACCTCAGACCCGATCAGCATAGGCCGTGGGACCAGGCAGGGGTGCCCACTCTTGCCGCTTCACTTTACACTAGCGCTGGAACCCCTAGCATGTAAAATAAGGCAAAGACATGCGGACACCGCACTGCAATTTCAGCTCCAACCAATCAGTATATCATTGTATGCTGACGATATGGTTCTCTACACACGATATCCAGATATTAACCTAAAAACACTTATTAGAGAATACATTAGAGTCGAACACCACTCGGGACTCAGTATCAACTGGGATAAATCAGTAGTGATACCACCTACACCTGTCACAACACAGCCAACTCTGGATTACCCACTACAATGGCAGACTGAACCAGTGAAATACCTTGGCATATGGATACATCGAGATCCAGAAACGGTGATCCGAGAAAATTATGGTAGAGCAATATCAAAATTAGAGGACCAGATAGATGGGTGGGTCAAACTACCGCTATCAGTAGCTGACAGGATAGCCATACAAAAGATGGTCGTATTGCCGAAAATTCTCTACTTATTCATGAATAGACCAATCTGGCTCACACAAGCAATATTTACTAAAATACGCAAGGCCATGTTGAGACTAACATGGGCAGGGAAGCAGGAGAGAGTAGGGTGGAAAGATCTGACCAGGCCATATTCACAAGGGGGCTTTGGAGCACCGGATTTACAACTAAGGGGCATATTAGCAAGGGCTTATCGCCGCTTTAGCTGGACTTTTTCCCGTTAAAGCGGCGATTTTTTTATCGCCCGATTAGCAAGATGTCGCTACCCTATGTTAGAGACAGCTTTCCGGCGATAGCTGCCCTTTTCACTATCGCCGTGCATGGCAGCGATAATCATCGCTAATGGCATGCAAAGTAGGCGTTCCCTCGCAAATTTCCCAGAAAATAGTCGCTAACACACCATCGCACTATTACCAATGATGTCCTGGACCTGCGAAGCGATAAAAAACGCACGCTAAGGCCCCTTAGCGGGAGGAAAATAAGAACTGAAAATACCAGTTCTAAACACTGAAAAACTGGTGATAAAAGGAGGCATATAAGGGAGACCAGCCCAGACACACAGCTGAAGACCCACAGACGCCATGGAGGCACTAATCATTCAGCTAGGAGTCCCATGAAGGCAACAACCACCACCGCCACTGCCACCTCCTCCAGGACCACCACCGAGGCAGCGCCAAAGATGACGACGGCCCCTGCGCCGACGTCTCAGCCTTGGTGACCTGACACCAGAGGAGGTCATTGCCCACTACAGGCTCAAAAGGACATCCATTGAACACATCCTGAACCTGATAGCCCACAGGCTGACGCCACTAACACTGCGGAGAACCAACATCCCTCCGCAGACAAAGCTGCTGGCCATGCTGCATATGTTGGCCTCTGGGACTTTTCAACCAACAACAGCCAGAGTCGGAGGAGTCTCACAGGCATCCTTCTCAATATTCCTCCCAACTGTCTTGGATGGCATACTCAGCCTGATACCCCAGCAACTTCTCTTCCCCAACACTGTGCAGGAACAGCTTGAGACCAAGCAAGGATTCTATGCCATAGCCGGATTCCCACAAGTGTTGGGCGCAATAGACTGCACCCATGTCCGATTTGTGCCCCCTGCGGACAGTGCCCACATATACCGCAACAGAAAGCACACCCACTCCATGAATGTGCAGGCAATAGTGGACCACCGCGGATTGTTCACCAACGTCGTAGCCAAGTTCCAAGGGAGTGTGCATGATTCATACATCTTTCAACAGTCCATCATAAACCAGCGCTTCCAGGATGGTACATACGGAAATGCAGTACTAGTTGGTAAGTACCAATGTAACACACCACATGCCTCAACATCACAGACATGCAAATAAGAAATGTGAGAATGTACATGTCACAATCACACATACAACATGTCAAACAACATCACCACATACCAGACACAATAACACCAGGAACTGTGGGAACTGTGGCTAGATATGTAGATCAACCTTACTCAAAGGCGTCGCCCCTCTGCCACCCCTAAGCAAATGTGGGGAGAGGTGGGAACCATGTATGCGCGATGGAGGCACACAAGTCATAAAGAAAGTAGGAACACAAGTCCCAGTGTGTAGGTGTTGTGCTGGACAGTCAGGTCTAAGCTGACTGCAGATGTGCCCATGTTGGCATATAGTGTATATATGTAGGCCAGCTTGATGGCAAAGACTGTGTGGGAAACTGTTGCACACGACAATGTGGGGAACCATTTGAAGGCTGCATGGAGGATGCAGAGTCAGGCGAAGCAGCTGCAGGCCACTGTGTACAGCAGTACGTACATGGAGATGGAGGTTCCAAATATGGGGCCTAGGTACCTAAATTTGCAGTGGGGACATCTGAAGGCAATGGCCCACCAGGTGATCCCACATGCTGAATGTTTCGTTACGAGGAGGAGGACCCATGTTTCCACTGTGGATAGCACGCCCCAGCTGTAGATCATCACTGTTGCAAATCACAGAAACACAGCTGGAAGACCTGTATGGTGTGTGGGCGTATTGTTGATGGTGAATATGAGCATCTGGGCCATGTGGGTGGTGCTGTTTACTAATATCCCAATGCCTGCACCAGCTCCACCACATGTGTCCACAGATGCATCTGCCAACTCTGATGTTGGTGCTGACCGAGGTTGCCTTAAGTGCCTGCCGTATGTAGCAGTTGCACAATGGGACAAGGGTGCATGCGCAGTTGGAGATACATGTATAGAAAACTGTGTACTTGTGACATAGCTGACGACTGGAGTGTTGTGGTTGTTGCTGTTGATGGTGGTGAGTAGCATCCCCTTGGTGACTGTGCATCACCAACTCAGTGGTGGCCTGCATGTAGGAAACGTTGGCTTGGGGTACAACAACAAGGTTGTGCATGCGTAAGTGGACAACACGTGCGTTTAGTGTGGTCGATGAACTAGACGAAGTCCACACATGCAAAGAAGACGTCAAAGGCGTGCCCTGCCCTGTGGCTCAGTGTGGTGAAGACCCTGGTCAGCCTGATGTCAGCAAACATTCCACCAAGTAAAAGGTATGTTGGGCAGTCATGGCATGTGAGTTGGAGGCTAAGCCAGGAATGAGCACGTAGTCCAGGGAGTGGATGGTGTTGCGTCTGATGATGTTGTTGGTGTGGGTGAAGCTTTCCTGCCCTCAATGGGCCCTGCATGCGAGGGGGCACATAACTGCTGATGTGTGTAAGCTTGTGACAGGAAACAGCATGTGTTGTGCGTTTGTGCCGGCCGGGCAGCAGCAGCAGCAGCAGAACAGAATGTGAACTGTGTCTTGTGTGGCCTATTGCATCATAAATTTCACATGGCAATGACTGTGAGGAGGGTGGCTTAGTGTCAGCGATATACAGGAGAAGAGCCACTCATGCAACCGAGCAGCGCACACAATAGAATTGGCTTGGTGGAGGGAGTAACAACAGTGAGGCCAAACAAATTGAAAACATGCTTGTAAGCATACAGAAGCAACACATGGCTAACATGAGATACAACATAACATAAATGACACCCCACAAAACCCTCTACACCAACAACACATCCAGCACAACCAATGATGTATTCATCTTGCTCCCACATGTCACAGGGGACCAAGGATATGCACTATGCCCATGGATGATGACACCCCTCCGAAACCCCACAACCCAAGCCCAGAGGCAGTATAATGCAGCACACAGACGCACCAGGTCCATTGTGGAGCGCACATTTGGCGTGCTAAAGTCACGTTTCTGTTGCCTCGACATCACAGGTGGAAGCCTGCTGTACAGCCCTGAAATGGTAAACAAAGTCAACATATGTGTGCGCACCAAAGCTCCATGGATTCAAGTGCCTGCACCACCAGATGAAGACGAGGAAGATGATGAAGAAGAGGCAGGTGGCGCACACCCCACAGCAAATGCAGCTGGGACTGGCCGAAGGAACATAAACAATTTCTTTAACTGAGCATGTCACATTGTGACAGTCCCCCTCCAATGTATCTCATATCAAAATTACCACAATCACGGTGTGTGCCAATAAAAACTCATACACACATACCCTGTCTGCATGTTACTGTCCAGCATGGGTACATCACTCTGAAAAGTGTGACGTTGCTCAACATGTGCAAAGAAAAGAACACAACTCCATTGATGCTGGGAATGTCTCCTCAGTACCGAGATGCTTTGCAGTGTGTCAAGTGTGGAAGACTAGAGTCTACATGGTGCAATGTAGGCTAGCCAATGTAAAAATGTGGCGTCTCCTAAGTGTAAATCTGCCAAAATAGGTTGTCGTCTGTGATGAATAGCACAATTGTAGTCTCCTGTAATTGCTAACAAAAAGCTCATTAGGAGTGTGTACATAGTGTGAAATCTCTCAAAAACTGAGGCCGTGAAATGGGGTAAAATATGCAAATAGTGCGTGCAATGGGCTAAAAGATTAAGCTGTTGGTGTGCAATGGGGTAAGAGATGCTAGTTGTTGGCATGCAATGGGGTAAAAGATGCAAAGAGGGCATGCAATGTGCAAATAAATGCCAATAGGGCGTGCAATGGTGTAAAACCAGAAAATAGGTAGTGCAATGGGGCAAATCATGAAAATAGGGCGTGCAATGGGGTCAAACATGAAAATAGGGCGTGCAATGGGGTAAAAGATGAAAATAGGGCATGCAATGGGGTCATAGATGAAAATAGGGCGTGCAATGGGGTCAAAGATGAAAATAGGGCGTGCAATGGGGTCAAAGATGAAAATAGGGCGTGCAATGGGGTCAAAGTTGAAAATAGGGCGTGCAATGGGGTCAAAGACGAAAATAGGGCATGCAATGGGGTACACAACACTTATCTGGGTGTCAGAAGCCATTTGCCTGGAAGCCATGACCACGTCAAGATCAACAGGCTCCACAACAGGTATGCGGACCAGTAACGTGACGGAGCAGATGGACCAAAACCACCACAGACACAACAAACAGACCGCCATCTCCAAATGGACACCAGGCATGGGTGAAGACACCTCCTCCCCTTGGAACGACAACCATTTTGGGCCCCACACAGACCCCTGGCTCTGTCACATCTACCAGAGAGCCACATCTACCATCGCACACAAACCACTACGCAACATTACCATCCGGTTAAACACATGCAGGTACCCAGACAACTGAAAGCGGACCAAAAGTGATGGCCCTATGTCATGTGTAACCCACGGGTGAGTAGCACCCTCCAAAAATGCAAGAATGAGTGATGGTTCACTTGTGAGATATGCAAATATGGTGTGACATATGTAAAAAAAATGTAAATTCGTACTTGTAAAGCGCACTGCCACCCCAACTGGGGCATCATGGCGCTATACGCATACCGCTGTGGAACCCTTCCTGGCTATTCCCTGTGAAATGTCCACTCATGGGCACCCCCAAGGTGAAGCCAGGCATCCCAGCGCTGGTGGGGCCGTTGTGGAGATTAAGCAAGCTATTGCCCAGAGTTGCAGAGTGGGACCCATGATTAGAATAGTCACCGAGGCGAGAATTATCAGGTCCGAGGAAATTGAGTCCAAGACCCGCCGAGGCGGGAATTGAACCCTGGTCCCGGGCCAGATCTCTGCATCAGGGTCTGCCGCTCTAACCATTGAGCCACACTTCTCCACATGTGTGGAATATAGCCAGTTAGGGGGACATGTTTAGTGAAACATCATTTGACTGGTGTAATGTGAGTGACAAACAACATCCACATATACTTACAGTACTCTGACATGATTTTTGCACTAAGACAGTGCATCACTGTATTGATTGGCTGTTAGCGTGCAGATTTTCTTGCTAACACGACTAAGCGATAATATTTCTAAACGCAAGGTCACGCCCAATGTCTAAATACATCGCGCGAGGCTTTCCCACATTTAAAGGACACCCTAGCGACTCTTTGCGTGCCGATTCTCGCCGCTAACCCAATACGGACACCCTTGCGACTCTTAGCCTGCAGATTTTCGCCGCAAACTCAAAAACGGGCCGCAAACAGGCAGGAAGTGATGTCTGCATGCATCCTGTCTACTGGAGTAGTGTTCTGCACTTTCACTTTCACTTTTGAGCACATTGCTGGTGAATGTTGAGAGTGCTGGAGGTGTTTTGGTGGTGTGTGCTGCAGTATTGAGTTTTCTGAGTGTTGCTGTGTCCTGTGTCTAGTGTCTGTTAAGTGTTTTTGTACTTAGTAAGTGTGTTACATTGTCTCCTGTGCCATATTTTGTCGGGTGTCTGTCTTGGGGTAGTGACATTAAATAGTTGTTGGGGTAAATTAAGAGGGATTTATTTTGGTTCATTGGGGTCATAGGTGTATAGGGAGATGCCGGCTGTGGGCAGGGAGGGCAGGATGTCCGAGGGGGCATTGGGGGGGTTCCTGTGGATGATTACATTTTATCTTCCACTGATGTTGGAGAGGGGAGGCCGTATCCTGCAGGGGTACAACGTGACCCTGCGGAAGATCAGGTGGGAGCGTGTGCAGGTGCAAATGCTACGGTGCTTTGGAGTCGACCGCAGCGTGCGCCAATGGAAGCACCGATGGCAGGACATGCTGGCACGTGAGGCTGACCTCTTGGACTACGTGGGAGTGATGACAGGCCTACAGGGTGGTAAGTTCAAAATCCACATCAATTTGCGTACAGTGTGAGGAATGAAATTAACAACGTGTGGTCCACCATCCACAATGTGAGAGATGGATGTTGTCTGAGGTGTGAGCCGCAAAGTTTGTGTGCATATTGTTGGCACATCCGAGCAGAAACAACGCATCACAATGTCAAGCATTTGTTGCAAGTCTGTGTCACCCACTGCGCAGTGCCAACACTTAGCACTGTTCTGCCATTGCAGGCACACTGTGAAATCATGTGCTTGCAGGCAAGACAATGTTTGTGACTGACATGTGTGAGTGTACATTTACTATCCATTGATGTGTCCATGTGAGCTGTGTGATGGTCAAAAGCCAGTGTCATCAAGCTGGCAACATTAATCGTGTCATGTCAGCTACACTGCCCTTTGGACATAGTTTCTGTGTGGAAATGCTATTGATAGCGATTAATGGTCTAAAGAATGTGTACATTTCCAGATTGTCAAAGACAAACAACCCCTGTGTAATGTTATAGTGCAACCTGCAGCAACTCTATTGTAGAAAGTGCATGTAGAACATCATGATGCATGGAGCAATGGTGCCTTGTGGTTGACTGACACTACGATAATGGTCATGGAAGCCAGCATAGCAGTCTTGTTAGTCCAAAAATCTGCTGTCACAGGTCTGGTGTCAATGCCAGTCAAAGTTGACACAAACATGTACTGTGTAGTCATAATGTAATGACACACAACAGTAATGTTGCGTATGTTGTCATGTTGATGATTGGTATGAGGAATACGACACATATGAATTGCAGGCTGATACACATACATATTTCTTCACTTGTCTCACAGATGGACATCCGCCAATCACACAGGGGGACATCGACAGCTTTGAGGACCCACACGCCACTGGTGAGTTTGAACTTAAATGACTAGCATGTTGCTGTGGCATGGATGTCTGGGTCACATGTTGTACAATGCTGAATGAAGTATGGGTGTGTATCACAGCTACCTTGCCTACAGTGTGACGATGTAGTGTTGAAGGCATCAGTGTGCACCAATCAGTAAATGACTCTGGACAAATGCATCTATCGCACAGTTGTGACTTGACTATCACCAGGCAGTGACACACATTGAAAGTGAGGTGCTCATCCTCCAGCCAATACGCTCAGTCAACGTGACTGTCATCAAAGTAGCGTTGTCAATAGGGGCCTAGCATCATGATCCAAGCAGCGTTAAGTTATTCCACGTGTATCAACGCCTACATGTCAATGAGGTACACTGTCACGCTGTGTTGAGTGTGAATGGGGCGTGCATTGTGGCTTGTGTATGGTGTAACACGCCAACACCCATTGCATCTGAGGCTGGCCCTGAGGTGCAAGTGTGGAAATCACAGTTTCCTGCGCACAAATCTACAACAATCACACCCCTGTAGTATTCTTGACTAATGAGCAGACATGTTGTTTGCCCCTCACATCTGATTGAAACCGGTGAACTGCTTTGTGCAGCCCACATGGGATTTGAAAATAGACATGGTGTGTATGAGCACAGCAAGGTGGCCCTTCCAGCCCATACATTTACATACATCATTCTTCCCCAATGTATCTCTCTCATGTGTGCTGCATTAAGCAACACACATGTAAGTCACAAATCGTCGTATCCGGTCCCTTCATATGCCAGAAGTAAGTCCTCCCTACACATGAACAGACCGCCCTGCTCGCAGACAGCCTTGCACTCTGCCGCTAGATTGCCTGTGTAGTCATAGTCGTGATGAACCACACACGTGTTTGAGCCCACACATGCCTGCACATGGGCAGTGTACCTGTCATGCAGCTATGTGTCACAGGACTGTGAGAGCCATTATTTAGTTTGACTGCAACTTAGTTGACTCCAATGTGTGCCGTTTCATTACCTGTATTGTGCCTGACTGGGGTTTGATCTCCTTATACTTGCCTCACTGTTGTTGGTCATACAACCTTTGCTTCCCTATGTTTTTCCCGGCGTTTCACTCCCCTTCCCGCAGCCGCTACCACCCGTGAACACTCCCATGATCGCCCAGCTCCCGCCTCCCAGCCACTCTCCATACCCCCTCCCCCATATAATGGCGGCACTGCGCCGTTGTGCAGCGGTAACGTGCAGTGCACGCCTCTGGCCCTTCTGCACCCATCTGCAACCCAACCGCGGCCAGCGCCAGGAACACAGGATCTCTGTGACTGCGCAGATACAACTCCGCCGCACTCCAAACACTCCGGGTAGGATGACACACACCAACTGCCAAAGAAGCTCGCAAAACCCAACCCATGGAGAGTTCCCGTGCAGACTCTGCCACAGATCTGTCACCTACGTCAATACCAACGCAAACGCCGGAGGACCGCCCAACGCACACGCGGCTGAATACCTGACTTGCATTCTCACCAACGTGTGCTCCCTGCACCGACACGCCGTTGAGATCTGGGACAAGATTGACAGCCTCATGGCCAACGTTGCCTTCTGTTCCGAAAGGTGGAGCAACACTCTGGCCATCCACATCCAGCACGAATGACCACCACTCAAACACAGGACACCTCCACTTCCAGATCCAGACCAGCACCAGGACCACTCTGTGCAGCACACTCTTCAGCAGCCCACCGGCACCTCGCTACCAGGCCGCAACTACCATCGCTGAGCTCTCCGCACCCCATGCCATCACCTCCACAGACTACATTATACTCGGGGACCTGAACGTACACCTCGACAACTGCGACGACACCGACGCCAGCACTCCCCTAGACAACCTCACCAAACTTGGACAGGAACTGCTGGTCAACACGCCCACTCACAAAGCTGGATACACCCTCCAGGCAATCTCTGCGTGAGGAACAAACATCCGTTTCAGCCACACCACCCAGCCCACCTGGACAGAACACCCCTGCGTCCATTTCACCTTCTACTCCACCACCGCACACAAGCACACACCGCTCCCACCACAAAGGAACTTGAGCAGACTTGCAGAGGAACTCCTCAACACCACCCTCCCCCAAGACACCCTCAGCGCCACGACCAACAACAACACCACTGCCAATGATTTGCACTGCTGGATCTCCAGCTGCGCTGACAAGCTCGCACCCCTCCGCCACCCTGCCACACAACGCCCTCTGAAGGCCGCCTGGCGCAACACAGAACTACAAAAAGCCAGATGCTCATGTAGACGACTAGGGAATACTTGCTAAACAAGTAAACCAAGGACAGTCGGATCAACCACAGGAGCGCCCTGAAGGAATGCCAGAAGGGCATCATGGACACCAAACGGACCACCTTCACTGACAAAATGGGGGCAACCACCACCAACACCAAGGAAGTGATCAACGTCATACCTCTGTTTGCAAAACCCCAAGGATCCTTGCTCAGCCCCGCGCTCTTCAACATCTACATGGCCACCCTCGCTGCCATTGTCAGAGAGCATGGGCTCAGCATTGTATCCTACGCAGACGACCCCCAGCTCATCCTCTCACTCATTAATGAGCCCAAAGACACCAGACTCTGTTACCAGGAAGGAATGGGGAACGTAGCAGCCTGGATGAAAGACAGCTGTTTGAAACTCAACTGTGAGAAAAGCAAGTTCCTCATCCTTGGAACCTGCACCTCCACCGGGACAACACCTGGTGGCCTCCCACCCTCGGAGACCCACCCACCCCCACTGACCCCGCACCACACCTCAGCATCATCCTCCACTCCTCCTTCTCCATGAACCGCAAGAGCTACACTGTTGCCTCCACCACCTTCAAAGGCCAACGCATCCTCCGAAAGCACTTCAAATGGAAGCCCCACAACTGTGAAAGGACCATCAACCACGCACTCATAACCAGCAGTCTCACCTACAGCAATGCACTATACGCTTGGAACAACAGAACCCTTCAACACAAGCTACAGAACATCCTGAATGCTGCAGCCAGACTGATCCTCGGGACACCGCGTCACGAGCACAGTAAGCAACAACTACGAGACCTACACTGGCTCCCCGGGGAGAAGCGGGTCAGCTTCACACTCCTCTCCCACACCTACAAACCCCACATCAACATTGGAACCACATACCTCAACAAGAGAGTATCCTTCCACATACCCAAGTGGCACCTCGGCTACGCCAACCTCGCCCTGGCAGAGGTACTCCGCATCCGCAGACACAGAACTGGAGGGTGGGCATTATTCTACACCACAGCCAGGACCTGGAACATTCACCCAGTGAACATCATACGCTCCACAACCCTGCACATGTTCAGGAAGGACCTCAAGACCTGAATCTCCACCTGATCCGGTGCTGATCCCCCACCCCAGTGCCTTGGGACCCTCGCCAGTTGGCAGCGCGCTTTATGAACCCCTGATTGATTGAGGATGAGGATGGTGCTACACACTGTGTGAGGATGCTTACATACTCAATATGCTCGTACATGTCTCACTCTGCCCGTGTATGTAATGGCACAATCATTGTGCATGGTCAGCCTCATTTCAGTGTGACAGTGCATGTACCATGTCATGCACTGTCATGTCAGTCTCCCCAGCATGTATCCACAGATCCATGCTTCTACATGTCATTGTCCAGGTGACTTGCTGACTTCATATTGTTACGCTGTGGTGTATGCTAGCCTGTTAAGTTGATTTTGCATTGCACAAGTGCACAGGCAAGAATGGAAATGTGCACTGGACTCTTATTTGGCTTTCTGTGTGTTTTACAGACAACATGACGCCAGGCCAGATCCATGCCTTTGAGGTGCGAAAGGAGCGTTACCGGCATGTTAAGAAGGTGGCCAAGGGGTACTGCAGCATGTCCCGGCGGTACCGCGACGAACGCAAAAAGGGCACATGGAAGGGATTATCTGAGTATGGCAAGGATGTCACACAGCCCACCCCCGGAACATCAGGCGTCAGTGGTGTGTCCCAGGCACAACAGGTGGCACCTCCCCCTACCGCACCAGCCCCAACACAAAGCAATGTCACATTGGCAGATGGGGGTCAGGTGGTCCATTTCACCTTGCGGGACCAGAGGACACTGCAGGACATTGTTGTTTCTCTGGACGCAATGAAGCAGCAAATAGCTGATCTCACCACACGGGTCATGGACATTCAGCGCCACCTGGGACTGCCATGATGGGTGGACCTGCAGGACACCATCCCCCTCTTCTCCCTCCCCCCAATGTTCACTTCCTCGTTCATGTAGTGTTAGGTTAGTTATTTATTTGTTAGCTAGTGTAGTTTTAGTGTAGCATTTAGTTAGTGTTAGGTTTTTAGGTAGACATAAGATTTTAATGGTTCATCCGTATTTGGGGATAAGTTTCCTTTTCCTTTGGGTGGGGGGGTTGATGTTTTTTCAGTTCTTACAAAAATATTTTATTTTAAAAACCCCAAAAATATATATTTGTGTAGGTTACATGTGTAGTTAGTTTATGTATAGCTTAGATGTCTTAGTCCCGTCTCGTGATGTGCCTTCAGGGTGGGAGGGGGGTTGATGTCTAGGATATGTTGTTGCATGTTTAGGATTAGTTAGGGTAGCTAGTTTAGGGAAGTTATATTTCATTAGTTAGATTAGATGTAAGTAGTGTTTTTTAGTGATGAGTGTAGTTTTAGGTCACATGCTTTTTTATACTGGAATAATAAATAGTTTGATACTTTTGATATCTGCTTGCACTTATGTCAGGGATGATGTTGTGTTGTGGAGTGTGGCTCATGCCATTGTATGCAACCTTTTGCCATCACTGGACTATCCATTCAAATTGCTAAGTATGCACATGACATGTTTGCTTGCAGAATGTTTTGTGTCCGGATACCTTAGATGTGAGCACACTGAGCTTGCATGGATGACAGGGAGTACATTTGGCTTCACTTGCTATTATAGGGACAGTCATCTGTTACGTTCAGCATCTACTGTGTGACTCACGGATTTAGACTGCACATGTAGCCCATTTTGAAGTTCACCTAATGAGATGCCATGGTAAGTGAATACAGTTAGCTACTGTCATCCATCATGGAGATGGAAGGATGCGCATGGTTCAAGAGATTCCGACACATACCAGCTGTCAGATGCTCCTGGCACAGAGTCCATCTACATTGCACAGACATAGCCACACTTGCTGCATGGTGCCAGTGTGGCCGCTTCCTTTGCTAGATAAGTTCCAATACATGTCTGCTCACTCTCAGGTCCATCCATGATTTGTCAGTTATCTGTGGGCATTGTGTACAGGACATGGCACAGCAGTATCCTGATTTACAAAAGTATTCTGATAGTAAGTGATGACTTCACAATTGACGTTACTCACAAAGTGAATGTGGGAGTAGTGAATCCTGCTTCACAGTGTTTACATCTCAGGCATGGCTTAAGTGACTCACTAGACTAGTCAGGTTTCGACCTTCTCCAAGATGACGTTTGGGTGGTGGCACACTGTTCAGATGCACACAAGGGGGAAATGTTGCATTGCTCCCTGTAGTGCCAGTGTAATGGGGACTTGTTCCAGCTGTTACTTCTGCCATTGACTCATGCTGATGCCGCCCTTGAAATGTTGTCTGTGCATCTGACTATATGCTGAGTGCAGTGCCACATACATCCCTACACACATTGCCCAATACGCTCACAGTGGTCACAGCATGAGAGGGGTAATATTTGGGGTTACTTTGTTTGGCTACAGGGAGGGGCTGACTGACGGCTTGCACTTTTGTGTGGGTCCCTATGTGCCACTCGACTTCATTGATGCTGACATTGTGGTTCCGTATGTGTATGGTGGACATGTGCCCTTCCGTGTCTTCATCAATGTGGATATGCTTTCCTGACTCTTGGAATGTGACGTGCAATGTGCACCATCCCAATCTGGTTTGTCCGCCACGTCGTGTGTGAGTGGACGTGCCGAGACATGTCAGTTTACTAGTGTTCAGGAGAACACAACCTGTGGCCAGCAACAGACTTGGACATGTACAGTTACATGACTTTACCAGATGGGAGGTTGGGCTTGGTTGTTATATTACTACATCGTTGTATTGGTGCAATGGGGGCACCGCAAGTTCATACATGAAGCCCCATCTCACTGCTTAACTGTCTCAGGTTACACATGTACATTGCTAGTATTTCCCTTGGTGTACCTTCTGGGTGAATCTGTGTCCAAACACTTTTTACATACTTCAATACTTAATTTGTAAAGAACCATGCCCATATGTGTGAGTTAATCCTTTTTATTTACATTAATGTGATGAATACTGGACCAGTGCTTGGCCATACATGCCCACATTGCATGGATGCCTGTTGGAGGGCCAGACAGAGTCATTTGATGGTAACAGGTCCAAGGGAAGAGGCATTGTTCAGTCCACAGGCTGATTGCAGTGGCATTGGCAAGAAAAAGAGTGATATGGCAGTCCATGTGGGTGTCCAAGGTGATTTCAGGGGGACAGTGGAAGACGGTGCAAGAAGTGCAACCGTGGCATGATGCTGAGCATGGCACCAAGGAGGAAACTGGCCTTTTGGCACAGATGGATGCTACCGCTTTCTCCTTAGCACAAATGCACTATCATCCTCATCTTCATCATCTGATGTGTCATGTGCCTCACACGTGGCTGGTGGTATTGTGGGTGCAGCACTGTGAGGCACTGACACATCAGGTGGTGGAGCAGAGGATGTGGAGGCAGCAGCAGCAGGCATCTGCACCAAACCTTGTGGCAGCAATGAGGCAATGAGCTGGTGCAGGGCATGATAGATCCCAGCAACCTCACGCCTGTGGGTAGCCCTGGCAGCCATGTCTTGGGCCTGCAGCCGCTCCATGCTCTCCATTATCCGACTGATGTTAGCCAGATCCTGGCTGACACTACTGGAGCCACTCTGAGCAGACAGGTGTCTCTGAATCATGACTCCAGCAATGTCAGCCATGGACCGTTGGAGGGCATTGAAGGGGCTGTGGGTGACCGTGATCTTCTGCATGTGGTCCCTGATGGGACTGAGACACCCACGTATGGCCTCAAGTTTGTCCGCCAGGTGCTCAAACCCCACCCGCACCTGTTCCGCAACCTCCCGCTGGAGCTCTACAACACGGCGTTGGAAGGCCAGGGTTGTGGCATCGGGCTCCTGGGAGGTAGCTGGGGCGGGAGGTGCCTGCTGCTGGTTGGTTTGTGCAGGGGGTGGGGTTGGCGCAATGCTGCTGGGTTGCCCTGCTCCTGGAGGTGAGGTGTTGATGGAGTCTAGCAGAAGTTGCAGGGCTTCCTCATCAATGGTGTTGTAAACTTCCTCGTCATCAGTGGAGGCTTGCCCAGGCTGCTGTCCAGGTGGTGCTGTCTCTCCCTCTGAAATGTGATAGGGGAGATACAGTTTAACAGTCTTTGTCATGTACAATCATGCAATGGATGATTTGACTAGCAGACAGCAGGACAGTGTCAATTCATACTGTTTTTGAGGAGATGCCTATTTGTTGCAGGATGGTTAAGATTTTGATGACATTGCGTATGTTAAGTTGTAGTAGTACATTATGAGCTCACAGTTTCCAGATATGACAGAAGTTATGGGACAATGGGGCACATGCATCAAAGGTTTTTGCGATCGCAAACGGTGCGATTCGCAAAAATCGGCCGTTTGCGATCGCAAATTAGCCTTTGGAGATGCATGAAAGTGTTTCCTATGCGCAATTTAAGAATTTGCAATTATTTGCGAATTCCTAAATTATGATTGCATTTAAGGAATCGCAATTTGCGATTCCTTAAATGCAATGCTAGAAGCACTTTCAAATAGCGATTTCGCTATTTGGGACCGCAAATTACAGACAAATCAAACTTGTCTGTAATTTGCAAAACTTTGAAAAATGCACTAAAATGCATTTTTTAAAGTTTTAGGTTACACACACACATGCCCTTGGGGCATGTGTGTGCGCAACATGGGTGCACATCACAATTTCAGGGGTGCAACAGGGTGTCATTTTGACACCCTTGCATCCTTGAAATTGCATGAGCAATTTGTGAGTACCTACTGGTACTCGCAAATTGTGCATGCAATCTCCAATTCATTCCTAGGGGCCTGTAGGCCCCTAGGAATGAATGGGACGGCATTCCTTAATTGCGACTCGCAATTTGCAAGTCGCAATTAAGGAATGTTTAGGAATCGCTATTTTTATAGCGATTCCTACATGCATAGGCTTTTGCGATTCCTTAATTGCGATTCCTTAATAATCGTAATTAAGGAATCGCAAAAGCCTACCTTGATGCATGTGCCAGAATATCTACACACAGGCATCCCAATTTGTGTCCTCTGTTCATTTGTGTGGGTAAGGCACTTTTCCACACTGAGTAGTCATTGTTGGTGGGGTCAGATCAGTCTGTGTATGCACTGCATTGTGTGCTGGTGGAACCTTCAGCTTGCTTTCACTGCCCATCATACCTTTCAGGTAGTGAGCCTTAGAGTTCTGTGCATTTACAATGGGGTGCTGTGGCAAAATGGGTGGTATGTGAGTCTTGGTCAGAGTTGTGTGCGTTGGGCATTGTTTGAGTTTGGATTTCTTCTTTACGTCAGGCGTTGTGTGTACACATGGATGTGTCAGAGTGTGACTTGCATGTTTCAGGGTGTCGTCCACACTCAGTCACCTCAGTGATGTGACCTGATACATGTAATTATGTATGGCCTGCAGGCATGCTATTGATCAGGCACTGTCACTTGCCTTGTCAATGTGGCTCACAGACACGCAAGATTGCTGGGTACTGCACATGTGCATGTTTTTAGTGAGGGTATGTTTCTGCGTGATTGTGGCACACTTTAGGCACATTGGCAAGGAGAGCTTACTTGCTGTTTCTACATGTGCTGCCCTATGTGGTACACATGGACATCGATGTGGCTTTGTCTATTGTGATTTTTCTGGTGTGCATGTCGTCCGTCATGTTCTGGCATTTTTTGCTGTGTGCCCTCCATTTGGGAGACCCGTTGTGTGTGTGGTTCTTTGTGTGTTTCAATTTTTGTGGCTGTCTGTCCAGACGGGGGCATGTTACCAAGGAAGTGGCAGTGAGAGACTTAAGCCATCTCGGGCCATTTTTTAAGGAAGGAGGGGGCATATTATCCAGATTGGCGTGAAAGATATTGCCGCTTTAGCGGCAGGAAACTGCCGCTAAAGCGGCAATAATGGGCTTGATTATATGCCCTTGAGAATTCCAATGGAAGCCCATGTTCTGGTGTGAACCTGGACTTCTATTGGAATTATCAAGGGCATATTATCAAGCCCATTATCGCCACTTTAGCGGCATTTTCCTGCCGCTAAAGCAGCGATGATTTTCACGCCATTCTTGATAATATGCCCCGAGATTACATTTGTGCGGCTTTGGGTCAGGAACCTGCTACAAATGCGGCGATGAGGGGCTTGATGATATGACCTGTGTCATTCCAGGAGAAGCCCAGGTTCTGGTGTAGACCTGGGCTTCTATTGTAATTCTCTAGGGCATGTTCTCCAGCCCCTTATCACCACTTTAGTGGCAGTTTACTGCCCCTAAGACGGAGATGATGTTATTGCCTTTCTTGCTTGAGTGGCCCCTTGTCTTCATGACTCCCACCACCACTTACATTACACCAGGATCACACATGTTCTCAAGGATAGGGTGCAGGCTGGTGTTTCCCCATGCAATGGTTGGAAAATTGCACAGCTTAGCACCAGCACAGGCTCCCTTGCAACATTTTACAAGTGTGTTGGGAGCAGGGAGCTTTGTTTATGTGTAGGTAGTAGTTGCTTCCTGCACATGGAGTACGCTAAGACGGCATTTTCAAACTTTCATGTGTGCTGCTTCGTGCAGCACACATGTGATTCAGGAAATGGCATATGATTTCACAGTTTGGTCATGTACAGGAAGGGACACCTTCCTGTGCATGTACATACCATGGCTTTTGACTTTTCACATGTGGACTGCACGTGGGAGCACACCTGAAACAAGCATATCAAAGGATCTATTATGCATTTCTCCAAGTTTTGCTACCTTAGGCCCAGGGATTCTCTGGTGTTCTGATCAGCACTGCCACCTATTCTCTCCTCTCTTTATTGATGAATGGCAGCATCAACTTCAGTGGGTGTAGTGGTGGGACAGCCACCACTACACCAACTGCATACCCCCTTTCACACAAGGTTTACCCTGGAAGTGTCCCCATTCTCAAGGCAGCGTAACAACACTTAACATGGCTTGAAACAACATTGGGTGACTTGACGCAGCCTTTCTCATGTTGCGCTGACCCTATCACCACCCTGATTTCCAACATGAGTGACATTGTGGTTGCGATGGGGGCTTGTTGATATGGCCCATGGTGTGAACACACTTTCGCCTCAAGGTTGACCCCACATGTGGTGTGTAGGTGTTCAATAATTCTGATGTGTGTGTATTTCATGATGTCCATTTATGCTGCTCAGGCCTGGTCACTGCCACCCTCACATGAGATGCTAATGTGTGGATGATGTGTGTTTGTGTATGTGCCACACAGCTGCTGCCATGGATGCTACCTGCTGTACTGGTTCGGTTACTCACGGCCTGACATGTGTGTGATGTGTACCTAAGTGCATTTTAGTTTAATGACACAGTTGACTTGCCATGTCGTTATATTGTATAGCACATGAGGGTGTGATGGTCAACTCACATCAGGGGTGATGTTGAATGCTGTATTCTGTGTGGCAGATGTGTGCACTTTGGGACATATTGTCATGACCGGTGATGTACTTATCACCGCTTTAGCAGCAGGATACAGCCGCTGAGGCGGCAATGAGGGGCTAGATCATGTGCCCTATGGAATTCAAAAATGAGCCTAGGTTCACACATGAAACTGGACTTATTTTGGTATTCTATAGCGCATTTTATCATGCCTCTTACCACCACTTTGCCGGCAGTTTCCTGCAGTGCCAGCAGTGATAATGTTATCACCGTTGTTGGTAATCTGGCCCCACATCTCGTGAACAGGCAAGGAGGCACATTGCATGGGAATGCAGGTGTTGTCAGATTTTCCAACTTTGCACATCACCACGCACATAAAATTGCCTGCACACAGACACATGTGACTCTGACGCCACATTGTAGATGCGCTGTGTAGGTGAATGCTCATGTGCACGATTAGGCATGCCGCCTCCGACGTCAGCACACCTGCAGCATTGGGCACATGTGCTTGAGTAGTCTGCAGGTATGTGCATGTGCGTATGTGTCAAGTTGGCAAGGCATGCACCAGCTTGAACACTACTCAGACACATGTGGGCATTGCTGCAGGTGTGCTGACGTTGGTGGTGGCATGCCTTATCGTGCACATAGACAGTCACATTCCCAGCGCATCCACAATGTGGCATCCGAGTGACATGTGTCCTTGTGCAGGCAATTTGTATGTGCATGGTGTTGTGGTAAGGGGGCCATTTGGCCACTCTGCCACATGTTAAGTTGTTGTGCCACTGTGTGATTTGCAGGGGCACGTATGGGGTGCTCTGACGTTGAACTTGGACTAGGTTTGCTTGGTTTTTCTGTGCACATATTATGGTCTGTCTGCCAGCCACTATGGGCCATATTATCAGGAATGACGCCAACATTATCGTTGCTTTAGCGGTAGGACACTGCTGCTTAAGTGGCGCTAAGGGCCTTGATGATATGCCCTATTGAATTCCAATAGCAACCCAGGTTCTGGTGTGACCCTGGCCGGCTACTGGAATTGTATTGGTCATTTTCTCATGGCCCTTATCGCCGCTTTAGTGGCAGTTTTCGGCAGCTAAAGCGGCGATGATGTTGCCGTCATTTTGGATGATATGGCCCTGTGTGTTGTGTAATGTGCTGTTTGAGAATGGTGATATGTCCCTGTGCCACCATGGAGAGGGGTATCCGGGACATGTTCCACAGTACATGTGGGTATGCACTTGTATTAATTTCATTGTACATGGGTGCCACGGGGCCCATCCACTCCCTTCCCCCTGTCCCTGGTTGATACTCACCCTGGTGTTGTTGTGTCTGTTCACATTCAGCACTATTCTGGCCCGCAACTCCAACAACAGTCTCCTCACTGATGACTGGGGACACCTGCTCCTCCAGCTCATCCAGCTCCTGCTGTGGAGCTGGCCCGCCACCTCCAGTCTGCCTCGCTGCTTTAAGGTTGGCTCCTAGTTTCTTCTTGGTTTTGCTCTTTGCATCATGCCAGCGCTTCTTGCACTCATCCACTGTCCTCCTCCTCTCTCCAACGGCATTCACCTTGGATGCAATGTCCTGCCATATATCTTTTTTCCTTGCCAATGTCACTGGGGAGCTGACAAACCGTTCTTGTTGGTGTTGTGTCACCTCCCCAACCAGGACCTGGTTTTCCAGTGGGCTGAACTTAGGATTCCTCTTCCTCTTGGCCTTCACATGGGTCTCTGCCTGGTCCTCCTGGGTATTTGGGGGGTTGTTTCTGGCCTCTGCACTGGTCCCAGCTTCTTCTTCCATTGCTCCTCTGGTATTTTCCATTTTTTTTTTTCCTGCTTGGCGGGCCTTTTATGGTGCATTTTTCCCGCTAAACGCGTTAAATGCAAGCCTGGTGCCGATTAGCGTGCGGATTCTATCGCTGATTGGCCCATCGCGACTTTTTTCACGTTAGCGTGCGTTTTTTTTATCGCTGTAACGCTGAATCTATCGCCGCCCCTTTCCGCCGAAAAAGGTAGCTATCGCCTGTTAGCAACGTGTTGCTAATACGACGCTAATGCAGCGATAGATTCTGGCGAACGGCGGCGATAAAAAAATTCACGCTAAATGGGTTTAGCGATATTTATCGCCTCTTCTTGCTAATATGCCCTTATATTTTTACTGCGCACAGGCGCAGCACGCTCATTACTGGTTACACCCACACTGCCATATCCCACACATAGCGGTAGAACATGAGAGTGTGACGCCGACCCCACTAATCACCTTTCTCTCCGGCCCAAGACGGCACACATCGAGAGCTGTCATACATCCTGTACATTGTACGTCGCAGGTATGGCACAAGCTAGCGAAACGCGCACAGAAACTCCCAGTATACGCTCCAGCGTTGCCCATCTCTCACCACCCACAAATAACGGTAACGCAAGAACCGAATATGTTGACCTTACTGGGGGAAATGGGATTAAGCACTATGGGTAACATATTCCCACACGGCAAATTTATACCACAGAATGACGCTTCCCTTAGTGTGCATCGCACACCTTTAAAGATATTTGTGTACCTGCGCCTGCGTGTGGCGGTGAAGGAATTGTACACCTCGTTCCCAGACGAACCGCAGATGCTTAATGCGCTACAGATTCTGCTGACATCACCCACGTGCCAGTGTTTAGTTACACGCTTGTATAACGAGACTCAGGGTTAACAGGTCCAAGCTCCAAATAAAGCGGTGCAGAGGTGGGAGGAGGCACCCCTATTACTAAAGAGGATTGGGACTACAGTTGTGCGCAATTGCAACTGCTTACACCGAACTGCAATTTGCGCATTATACACTTCAAATTCATACACCAAGTATATTACACGCCGGCGAAATTGCACAAATATGGATTGCGAACGGAGGACAAGTGTCAAAGGTATGGCGCATCGGGTGAGGATTTCTTGCACATGGCGTGGGCATGCCCCCAGCTTCAACCATACTGGCGAGAAGTGACTAGCACACTTGCTCTCATGTTGGCAGAGCAGATACCCAATGAGCCACTGGTGTGCCTGTTGGGGATAAACAAGATCCGGCTAGCTAGGAGGCGTAAGCTTCTGGCTGTGGCACTATTGCTGGCAAAAAGACGATTAGCCATACGCTGGGGGAGCAGGCGCCCACCACGATATAAGGATTGGGTTGCAGACATGACATACTGCAAAGAGTCACTGGAGACATATGCAGAAGAACTACCGCAGGCCTCCAGACCTAGGGATTTTTGGGAACCATTTGTGCAGTACCTCAGATCTACACAAAATGATGACTGATTGTATAACATAACTCATCAGCAGTGCTCACAAACTGTGGGCATCTTTGATATAGTTGAGGAAAAGGGTGTGGTCGTGAAATGGGTGTGGTGGAGAATAAGCAACGCGGGCCGTGGACATCGAGGACAAAATGTAATAAGTTATACAGATGTTGCTGGGTAAAATACTTAATAGAAATAAGGGAACAGGCTGTATGTGTCAATAAGTGTAATGTCATAAAAATATGCAGTTGTTTGGTAAATGATATCTATGTTGTGTAAATATGCCTTCTTTTCTCTGCCGACCAGAATAAAATAAAATAAAAAAATAAATAATATATATGTTTTGATTAAAAAGGCAGCCTGAGTAAAAACATGTGGAAAGACGATGCTAGATTTAGGTAGAGATAGTTCTCTTTAACTATTTTAGCTCCTTTAAAAATATATACTCTTTAAAATGGTTAAAAACCTATACCTCTCCTCAAATTTGAAACCATCTGGTTTCTTACCTGCAGTACTCATTTACATCAGCCTGCAAGAAAGACTTTAAATTCAACAGCTCCTATTCCAACAAAATGACATTCAAAAGTGCTTTACTTTTCATGATATTAGGACGTGAGCACTCTTGCTGTTTCTCAGAAAACTGTAGTGAAGCTACAGTAGATCACTGGGTGTCAACTAACAGACCGCTGCTAAAGTTGGAAGTACATATGTCGCTCATCATGCCAGCCATTTTCTCTTGACATAGATCATTTTTAGCATTCTAAAGCACTAGTAATAATCTCTATGGCAAAATAAATCCCCTAAATGTGTTCATATACTGCCGTTTCCTTTCTAGGAAATGCTTTCAGCTCTGATTCCAGCAACATGGCCTTGAAGTTTATCTCACATTTGTCATGGATATAGAACTTTAGTGCTCGATTTGGAACTCTGTGGTGAATCTGTAATAGAACACTGGAGGATGAATTGAAAGTATGTGATCAGCATGTCAACGTTTTTCACATAGCTGAAAATTATATTTGTGAATTTATAGAAAATGTGTTCTCATAGGTTCTTGAGCAACTTCCATAACCTCTATGAGAAAATCTGGGTGTTAGACCTGATATCCTTGGTGTGGTATTCCTCCAGATCTTTTGTCTTCACTCAATTACTTTGCTGAATTCATTTTTGTAGGCATTAAGGGCCAGATGTATCAAGCTAAATTGCGATCGCAAACGCTGAAATTCTGCGAATTTCAGCGTTTGCGATCGCAATTTAGCTGTGTGCAATGTAGGAAGGCAATACCTACTCGCAAAATAAGGAATCGAAAAAATTGCGATTCCTTATTTTGCGCAAGCATTTAGAGAATCGCAATTTGCGATTCCCTAAGTGCTATGCTAGTAGGCATCGCAAATTGCGATATTGCCTTAAGGAATCGCAAATTACCACCAACTTTAAGTTGGTGGTAATCTGCTGATTTCCTTTAAAAAAGCACTTTTTTGCTTTTTTAAAGTGCCATGTGGCACACATACATGCCCTTAGGGCATGTATGTGCGCCACATGTGCACACATGCTCATTTCAGGGGTGCAACAGGGTGTCCTTTTGGAACCCTTGCACCCTTGAAATTGCATGCGCAATTTGCGAGTACCTATTGGGTACTCGCAAATTGCGCGCGCAATTCCACCTCGACAACCTCAGCGACCCCAACTCCACTGCCCTCCTGGACAACCTCGCCAACATTGGACTGAAACAGCTTGCCACCACCCCTACCCACAAGGCAGGACACACCCTCGACCCCATCTTCGCATATGGGAACAACATCCGTTTCAGCCACACCAGGCAGCCCCTCTGGGCGGACCACCACTGCGTACACTTCTCTTTCAACACCGCCACTGCTCCCAAACCCACTCCTCGCCCTCCGCAAAGGCACTGGAGCAAGGTCACAGAGGAGCACCTCAACTCCACCCTCAGCCGCGACCCCCCTGCCTCGACCCACGCCAACTCTGCAGCCAAGGCACTACACCACTGGATCCCCAACTGCACAGACAAGCTCGCACCCCTCCACACCACCAGCAGACAACGCCCCCTGAAGGCCACCTGGTTCACCACTGACCTCCAAGAAGCCAGACAGTCCTGTAGACGTCTCAAAAAATGATGGAGAAACAGCAAAACCACGGAAGACCTGACCACCTACAAGAACGCCGTGACAGACTACCACTAACGCATAAGATCCACAAAGAAGACCTTCATCCGGAACAAAATCCTCACCAACTCCAGCAACTCAAAGGAACTCTTCAACATCATCCAGCAATTCACCAAGCCCCACAGCTAAGCCACAGACGTCACTCCCTCCCAAGACCTCTGCAACAAGCTCGGTTCCTACTTCCACCTGAAAATCAAAGCCCTCTACAACAACTTCAGCGAGCAGACTCCAGAAACCATTCTTCCCTCCAGCAACGACAGCCGGCCCACCTTCACAGCCTGGACCCCTATCACCACCACTACCATGATGTGCACCCACTCAGGAGCCCCCACAAACCCCTGCCCTCCGCACATCTACCAAGGAACCGGCGCCACCATTATGTTCCATCTACGACACACCATCAATACCACTAACACCGCTAGCGGAAGTTGCAGAGACACATTTCATTGAAAACACAGAATTCATGCAAGAATTCCCACTCCATTGCACAATGGAGTTACCTACTCTACCCCCAACCCTTGGTAAATAAACTATACCTTTACATATTTATTATTATTTAAAAAAAAAACATATAAATATAACCAATTCACAAAAGTGAACTTCAAAAAACATCAGGCAATGAGAGAGGTGATGATTTTGGGGTCACCCCTTACCTAGGGGGAGGGCAAGCAGATGCCTTGAACAAAAAGAGCATATCATGCTGAACGATTCAGTGGTGGTCCCATCCTCCTAGGACCACCCCAAGCAAAGTTATGGGCAAAAATACAATGCCAGCCAAAGGCCCAGCAAAGCATTATGGGGCGAGATTCTAGAGTTTAGTGAATATTATAGTATTAGCTCTCAGCTGAGCCCCAGAGCCTGCCCCTTGAGGAATGTTTTGATATTGGATACTATAATATTCACTGCATTCTAGAATATCGTCCCATAATGCTTTGCAGGGCCTTTGGTTGGGATTGTATTTGTGCCCATACCTGTGCTTGGGGTGGTCCTAGGAGGATGGGACCATCACCGAATCATTTCAGCATGATGTGCTCTTTGTGTTCAAGGCATCTGCTTGGTCCTCTCCCTAGGTTAGGAAGGACCCCAAAATCATCACGTCTCTCACTGCTTGCTATTTTTCATTTTAACTTTTGTGAGATGACTATATGCATTTTAGCATGTAAAGATAGAATTGTTTATTGTTTAATTAAAGGCACTGCTTGGTATTTTTTCATTTTTGTGAGGTGGCTGTATGTATTTAGGCATGCAAAGATAAACATTTATTTTTTTACTAAAGGTATGTGAGATTTCTGTTTAAAACTTTCATTAATACACGACCGTAGTTCATGCCAAATCTCTGGAATAAGCTAATGCACCCACATTCCATTGATAAAACAATTTAACCTTTACATCCTACAAAGCATGTAACTAATTCACAAAAGTGAGCTTTGAAAAATATCAGTCAATGAGAGAGGTGATGATTTTGGGCTCCCCCCTAACCTAGGGGGAGGACCAAGCAGGTGCCTTGAACACAAAGAGCATATCATACTCAACAATTGTGGTGGTCCCATCCTCCTACGACTACCCCAAGCAAAGTTATGGGCAAAAATACAATGCCAACCAAAGGCCCAGCAAAGCATTATGGGGCAAGATTCTAGAGTTTAGTGAATATTATAGTATTAGCTCTCAGCTCAGCCCGAGAGCCTGCCCCTTGAGGAATGTTTTGATATTGTATACTATATTATTCACTGCACTCTAGAATATCGTCCCATAATGCTTTGCAGGGCCCTTGGTTGGGATTGTATTTTTGCCCATAACTGTGCTTGGGGTGGTCCTAGGAGGATAGGAACACCAGCGAATCATTTCAGCATGATGTGCTCTTTGTGTTCAAGGCATCTGCTTGGTCCTCTCCCTAGGTTAGGAAGGACCCCAAAATCCTCACGTCTCTCACTGCTTGCTATTTTTCATTTTCACTTTTGTGAGATGACTATATGCATTTTAGCATATAAAGATAGAATTATGTATTGTTTAATTAAAGGCCCTGCTTGCTATATTTTCATTTTAATGAGCTGGATATATGTATTTTAGCATGCAAAGACAATTTATTTTTTGCTAAAGGTATGTGAGATTTCTGTTTAAAACTTTTATTAATACACAGAGAAATGCAGAAATTACTTACACCAGAAACAGCAGCACCATAGGTGCGGGATGCCCATCACCAATGCCACATATACACATAGGGGCCCGGATGCCTGTCACTACTACCACCTCTACCCATGAGGGGCTGGATGCCTGTCACTACTACCACCTCTACCCAGGGGGTGCCAGATGCCTACCACTACTACCACCTCTACCCATGGGGGGCTGGATGCCTACCACTACTACCACCTCTACCCATGGGGTGCCAGATGCCCACCACTACTACCACCTCTACCCAGGGGGTGCCAGATGACTACCACTACTACCACCTCTACCCATGGGGGGCTGGATGCCTGTCACTACTACCACCTCTAGCCAGGGGGTGCCAGATGCCTACCACTACTACCACCTCTACCCAGGGGGTGCCAGATGCCTACCACTACTACCACCTCTACCCAAGGGGTGCCAGATGCCTACCACTACTACCACCTCTACCCATGGGGTGCCAGATGCCTACCACTACTACCACCTCTACCCAGGGGTGCCAGATGCCTACCACTACTACCACCTCTACCCAGGGGTGCCAGATGCCTACCACTACTACCACCTCTACCCATGGGGGGCTGGATGCCTGTCACTACTACCACCTCTACCCAGGGGGTGCCAGATGCCTACCACTACTACCACCTCTACCCATGGGGGCTGGATGCCTGTCACTACTACCACCTCTACCCATGGGGTACCAGATGCCTACCACTACTACCACCTCTACCCATGGGGTGCCAGATGCCTACCACTACTACCACCTCTACCCATGGGGTGCCAGATGCCCACCACTACTACCACCCCTACCCAGGGGGGGCTGGATGCCTGTCACTACTACCACCTCTACCCATGGGGGGCTGGATGCCTGTCACTACTACCACCTCTACCCATGGGGTGCCAGATGCCTACCACTACTACCACCTCTACCCATGGGGTGCCAGATGCCTACCACTACTACCACCTCTACCCATGGGGTGCCAGATGCCCACCACTACTACCACCTCTACCCAGGGGGGGCTGGATGCCTGTCACTACTACCACCTCTACCCATGGGGTGCCAGATGCCTACCACTACTACCACCTCTACCCATGGGGGGCTGGATGCCTGTCACTACTACCACCTCTACCCATGGGGTGCCAGATGCCTACCACTACTAGCACCTCTACCCATGGGGGGCTGGATGCCTGTCACTACTACCACCTCTACCCATGGGGTGCCAGATGCCTACCACTACTACCACCTCTACCCATGGGGGCTGGATGCCTGTCACTACTACCACCTCTACCCAGGGGTGCCAGATGCCTACCACTAGTACCACCTCTACCCAGGGGGTGCCAGATGCCTACCACTACTACCACCTCTACCCATGGGGGCTGGATGCCTGTCACTACTACCACCTCTACCCATGGGGTGCCAGATGCCTACCACTACTACCACCTCTACCCATGGGGGGCTGGATGCCTGTCACTACTACCACCTCTACCCATGGGGTGCCAGATGCCTACCACTACTACCATCTCTACCCATGGGGGCTGGATGCCTGTCACTACTACCACCTCTACCCATGGGGGCTGG